>VYZS01070440.1:974-19403 GCA_013400695.1 Neodrepanis coruscans | reverse complement strand
GGGGTCCGCCGAACTCGCACCGGCCGACCGCAACTCGCCGGGCTGAATCCGCCGGGCGGACCGCGCCCAGGGGATGGAGGGGCGGCGGAGGCAGGGATCCGCCGAACCCGCGCTCGCCGACCGTCCCCACGCCTGCCCATCCCCACCCCCGGCCGGGAAAAAACGGTTTTTAACGAACCCATAACACTGATGGATCAGTATCTTCGCTTTTCCCAGATTATTCCTGGTAAGAAGTCTGAAGAAAATGTATACTGGCATGTACATAGAGTGAAAAATGTTATCTTTCCACTCAAAAGTTTTGTGATCTGTAAGTGAATAAATAAAGATGAGAAAAAAATGCATTAGTGTGCATTTGTTGTATAGCACTGCATTGACCAACCCCTCGATGTGAATCCATATAGTTCCTTATATTGTTACATGTGTAAAAGATATGTATAAGTGTCTGAAATTATAGAGTGGCCTGTATAAGATTTTACTACAGAGGCAATTAGCTGACCTATATTCTCACTGAAACAGTTACTGCACAAGCATTGCTATTGGAAGACTTTTCATTTTTAAACACAGGATTCTATATCAGATCAAATGAGGCAGTAAAGGCCACTTAAATTACAGTCAACTCTTCCAGCTTTTTTACTTTTCAGCAGTCATAAAGAGAATGTATATTTAGGCTGTCTGATGATCAGCATTTGCAGGTCTTTAAATTCTGTGATTCATATGGCAAATACATTGATCGAGTTAGAAAAAAATAGATCCTACAATCTATTTTAATTTCAGTCCCAGTATTGTACTATGAAAACCTGTTATTTGTTAAATTTTGTTATCAAATCACTGTTTTTCCATACTTAAATAATCATTATACATTCTGTAAGTAGAATTCCTTAATCTTTGATGATATTCCGTGAATAATGACAAGCATTAGACATCATAACCATAAAGGTATTTTTTACTTAACAAGGACTTGCACAAAGAGATCCAGTTGTTGCACCAGTAGCTTTCAGGGTTCTGCAGGCACCCACAGGGCTTCAGAGCCCCCATCATCCTCACATGGTAAGTGCAGGTAATTAGTTAGGCTATGTTTTGAATATTTCTTATTAATGCAGATTGGAAAAGGAAATATTGCTGAAATGATAAAATATAGTCAGAAGACACGAAGGGTAAAGAAAGTAGGCAACACAAGTAATTAAGAAGTATTACAACGTATATCTTCTGAAAATATGATTGCCTCTATTAATATATAGTAGAAAGTACATTGAAAAAATAATATTGCAATGTCACATACGTGAAAGAGGAATTACTTGCAATATAATATGATAAAGAATTTAGTATAAAGGTTATTTAAATAAGCTAGAATTTGTATCATACAGCTAATGCTGGAGTTTTACAATCACCTTAAGCTTGTAGTTCTGTGAAGTTAATTTGGCCTGGATTAGTTGTCTAAGATCGTTTGCTGTGCAGCACACCAGCTACAAAGAAGAGTTTGAGACTTTAGGAATAAGTAGACTTGATAAATACAGTATTACTAATTCTCCAGAAGCCAAGTTTAACAATGAAACTGTAGTTTGCTCTTTCAGCTTTTACTACAGAAATCTGAGAAGTAAAAAAGACACACACACAAAGAAACACACAGAAAACCAATCCAGGGATATCTTATCAGCAGTAAGACTCAGATATGGACACCATGGATCCCCAGCCTCACTGGGAATCCCTGCCTAAAACACATCCTTTACCTGAAAAGATCCTTGCCCATAGGGGTAGGATGAAGACACAAGCTGTTGTATTTTTCATTATATATGGACACCATCTAATCAGTATTACAATAACAGACTCACAACAAGGAGACATGGGTGTTCTGCAACTCAATTGTCAAAATGAGGTCCTGTGACCAGGTAGGCAATATAATACACAGGAAAGAAAATTAATTTAATTCAGAGACAACATGTAACAAATATGCAACAAGAACAATTGTGATAAATATGTAATTGTTACTAGACTGGTTTTTTCAAGTCTTGTAATGTCATTTATTTATTTATTGTTTGTGAAAGAACTAATAACAAAAAACCTTTGCATTCATCATCAAAGTTCAGTTCTCCATTGAATTTTGGCTTTCTGAAGAGTGATCTTACTCTTCAGCAAAGCTACATCAACAAAACAAAACAAAGAAACAAACAAAAACCCCCAAACCCAGCAAGTTGGAAAATTGGCTCTGTGTTTGATTTTGTTTTAAAACTATTGCTATTCCTGGGTTACTTTCACATTTAACTATATTTTCTAAGTATTTGAAAAGTCATTTAAAAAAAAAAGAGCTTTTTCATTCACGTTAAATAGTACCCTTGGATGTAGGAGGAACAAAATATCAAATTTATTAAAAATAGGGATCATACATTTAAATTAAGTTACGATTTAGCAGATATGCATGTTCTTTTCAGAATACCTTAGCGCAGTTGCAGAGCTGATAACAAAGGAAGTAGACTTTGTTCTGCTAGGAAATGAGATTAGAGTGCATGATGCAGTTTCAATAAGTTCTCTCTATATACTCCATGTATAATGCAAAGTTCAGTATATGACAATGCATACATTTTGGTGCATTTATTGATCTATTCATATTTGAAAATATATGTAATTTTTTTCCCTCTCTCTGGTATTCTAAGGCCCAAGTAAAAAAACAATAACAGTATAAGAAAAACTAAGATATAGATGTGCTGTGCCATAGAATTTATTTTATATATTCATGTAAAAGGTTTATTTAGCACACGACACAGTGACCCGTGCTGGATTTTTTGAAGGAAGTCATAATCCCCTTGAAATACATGGTTATGAAATAACAAGGTTAGAAAAGGTATTTTTCTCTGAATGTAGTCACAGGAATTGACTTGAAGCCATCTTAACTAAGAATCAAGTGTTCACGATCCTCATGTTAGAAAAGGCAAAGCTCCAGAGTTTAGAATGGAAGCAAGTCTGAGCTTGTGTTAAACTTCTGTGTAGGGCCGCCTTTATACTTACATTCATTTTAATGCAGCATGGTGGTATTGTCCTAAATTTGTCATTAGATTTAACTTAGCTTCTGTGCAGGTTTCTGATAAATATTGTTGATAAAACAAGATATGCTCAGCTATTCTGGGGTAGACTTAACATACAGAGCAAGAATTCAGGGTGCTAACTGTGGTTTTCTCATTTCTGAGCCTGATCTATGCCAAACTGCATAGCCACAGCCTTTGCTTATCTTTGTGATCTGTGAAAAAAAAATAAAAACAAAGAAAAAGGCAAGTTATATCCTTTATATGTTCTCTTCTACTTTAATTGATGACACCTGTTTGTAAGCAGCTTGAATAATAATCCATGGGAACAAAATAATCATCTATATACTGATCAAAGAGACTGCAGATTGGGACTTTGAATCTTTAGTCTAATGCCCTCCTATTTGGAATGCCAAGAGGAACTTCTAGGCCACCTAATCTGGCCTTTACTACTTGAACACAGACTTACAAAATTTAGCAAAAATTAGGAGGAAGTCAGAAATATCAATATATACTCTCAAATTTGCATACACTGTACTATCCTATTTACATTCTTGTACAGGAAAAAATTTAAAAAATATAGCTGAAAATCTACTCTGCCTGAAATCCAGCTTGAACTGTAAAATGCATAAGTACTAACCTAATTAAAACCTTGAGGAAAAACCGCCTTTTTGATGTGATCAGCAATAGTATTTTGTACTTATTAAACATGATTGATGTTGTTTTAATGTTGGTGTTTAATTATATACAAAAAACTGTACGCTTTTCTATCCAATATTGAAGTGACAATTATTTAATTGCAATTTTAATTAAATTTTAGAAAAGGAGAAGCTGTAGAAACATGACATCAAAGTGTTGTTTTCTCTTGATGTTTTTCTTTACCTAATGACAAAGCCCTAGTCGGTTTTTACTGCTGTCCTCCATACTGGAGATGAACTTTCATTGCTCCTAAGAGACACCCTTCATACAAAGGAATGTTTGAATTTTCTGTATAGAGAAGGTGGAAAAGATAGCAAGAACTATAATTATCTAGATATAGAATGCTGTGTTATCATCAGTTTCAGCAGATGATAGTAACAGAGTTTGTAACAGCAAGCATGAAAGCAGAATTTGTAACATAAGTATTTGAATGAGATTTCTTAAAAAGCAATCTAAATCAAAATTTTTGGCAGAAGAATTATGCCATCCTTTTTTTATCTAAAATACCTAAGGTTACTGGTAGTTCCAGTAACACCTGGTACTTCCCAGGCAGCTTGTCTTCTTTTAACATTTAGCATTTTACATTCGAGGCAGTTCCTCAATTTATTATTTAGAAAACAGAAAAAAAACCTAAGGAAACTGTATGTGAAATGGGATGTATGTAGTAAAAATTCAAGGATTTGATAACTCTCAGCTTCTAACTTAACCTAGAGTACTGAGTCTTTGGTACTTTGGTAGCGGGAGGTGGGGAGCTATAAGAGGTGGCTTCTATGAGAAGCTGCCAGAAGCTTCCCCCATGTCCAGAAGAGCCAATGCCAGGCCGGACCCACTACTGGCCAAGGCTGGGCCAATCAGGAGTAGTAGTAACACCTATGTGATAACATATTTAAGAAGGAAGAAAAAAAAGTTAAGGGTTAGATGAAGATGGGAGCCAGAAAAGAGCAGAGTGAGAACATGTGAACAACAATGCTGATACCAAGGTCAGTGCAGAAGGAGGAGGAGGAGGTGCTCCAGACACCAGAGCTGAGGTTCTCCTGCAGTCTGTGGTGAAGACCATGGTGCAGCAGCTGTGCTCCTGCAGTCCATGGAAGACCACAGGGGTGCAGAGATTCATCTGCAGCCCATGGAAGAGACCCACACTGGAGCAGGTGGATGCCGGAAGAAGACCCTGTGGAAGGCCTATGTTGGAGTAGGGTCCTGGCAGAGACCTGATGACCTGTGTGGAGAGAAGTCCACACTGAAGGAGGTTCTCCTGGTAGAACTTGTGGCCTGTGGGGGCCACAAGTGGAGCAGCCTGTGCCTGAGGGACTGCATCCCATGGAAAAGTGACCCGTATTTCAGCAGTGTCTGAAGAACTGTTACCCATGGAATGGACTCACACTGGAGCAGTCCATGAAGGACTGTCTCCCGTGGGAAGGACCCCATGGGAAGCAGGGAAAGGACTCCTCTGTGTAAGCAGTGCCAGAAACAACAACTGACTGTAATCCGCATTTCCCATCTCTTTGTGCCACTGAGGTGGAAGGAGGTATGACTTGGAAGGAGAGAGGTGGGTGGTAAGGTATCTTTAAGATTTATTTTACTTCTCATTCTTAAGGTCTCATTCTGTTAGCAATGAATTTAATATCTCCACTTGGAGTCTGTTTTGCCTGTAACAGTGATCAGTAAGGGACAGGGTATTTTCATTATGAGTTTTCTATTAAAGTAGCCCCTTTAATAGCATCAGAATCCTGGGAAGCAAGCCAGCTATCATGAGTTGCTGTCATTGGTTGGACAGAAAGCAATGAGGAAAAGACAAAACAGAAGTGAGGGAAGAAGTTGTCCACAGAAATTGTGCAAGACCCGTCCATGGAAGTGTTCAAGGATGGACTGGATGGAGCTCTGAGCAACCTGGTCTAGTGAAAGGTGACCCTGCCCATCGTAGGGGGTTGGGACTAGATCTTTGAGTCCCTTCCAACTCAGGCTATTCTATGATTCTGTGATAATGTGTTTCATCAGACCTGAACAAGAGTGTGATAGTATATTGAATTATATACAGTATCAACTGTGATTCTACTTCCGAAATTATTTCCTCTCAAAGTAATTCTGTGATATCTACTATGTTTCATTACTTTTCATGGTAAATTTGCTTAAGCAACAAGTAAAATGAAAGACAGGAGGTAGCAGAAATTGTGACCTTTAAAACTAATCGCATCTTTAAAACTGTCATATGTGGTTTCTGTTGAGTGCGAGCAAGCCGGTGCCATGTAGATAAAACCTTAATGATATGTGATTCATTACAATTCAATGAACTGTGCAAAAGATGAATATGGGAAAAAAAATAGCACTTTGATGTGCAGGAAAGATCCTCAGAGGGATTTATTTTCAAATAAGTTAAAAAATGCTCTATTACACTTCTCAAAGATGATAGAAAGTTATGTCAAGATAACTAGGTCCCCTAAATGAGAGCTATCTCAAAGAAATAAAAAGGAACATGCCACATTCTTTGAAGCTGCATTTGTATTCAAAAGCAACTTGAAAACCTTTAAATATAAATGAGAGACATGGTCCCACACTGAACATAGGTACTCTGAAAAGAAAGTAATAAAGTCACTAGATTTTCTAGTGACAAGTTTCATGAAGAAATCCTAGTCAGCAACTGGAATGAGACATTGATGCTAGGAATTTATTTTTTTCTTGGTTAGGTGACTTTCATTTGAAGCAAGAGCTTAGCTCCCCCTGCCTTGATAGAATAAATTTGTGGTTTTCATTTTCAGACTTGTGAACTCAGGTTAATCTTTTAGGACATGCTTTTGTTTCCTTATAAGCAGTGAATTCATACAAAGCAGTACTGCAGACAAAATTCTCAGCTTGTCTGAAGACTAAAACATGTATCAATATATATGAAAGAGGGGAATCACCAGCACATTGGACTGTATCCACAGGTTTGGGTTCAGCCTCAAGACAGGACATGGAGCAGGTTAGTCCAGGGAAGTATTGTGTGCTTTGGCAAAAGGCAGTAGATAAAGCCTTATTATTTTCCTGAAACCCCATGTTGTCCCAGGGGACATATTTTGAATTGCCATCTTCACAGAGTCTTGCTGAAAGTGAGGTCAAGTTCAATGTTTCTGACTCACCCACCACCACTGTATGAGGGGTGCCAGTCAGAATAAACTTTACTATTGGTTTATAAGTGGTTTTATGATCATAAAAAGCATGTCAGTTAATCTGAATAACTTCTTGACTTGAGATTTCATATGTGCAATTGAGTGCCATATATACAATATGTAAGCCAAAAAATTCATTTCGGTTTAACTGTCACCAGAATTGGTAAGGGAAAGAAAAAAAATCAGTGTACTGTAAAAGTAATCAGTAAACAGTATATTACCCAGAGGCATCACTTTTATGGCATTTGTTTCAAAAGTCACATACCAATATCAAAATAGCTTAAAGGGACTACTTCATGAGTTCATCAGTAGTTTTAAGAAAACAGACTGAATTAAAGTCGAACTTATAGCCATTAATGAAATAAGATGGCAAAAGTCAAAACTTGTTATTATACTTGTATAGAATAACATTAATAGCTTAAAAGGCAATAGTCTAAAAATACAAATCCATTATATGGTATATCTTATGAAGTTTCCTGGAAATCAAATTGACTATTAATTACATTCAAATATGGGGTATGGGTCAAACTGGCTTACAGGATTGAGTAAAAATGTGGGTTGGTATCCAGTGTGACATACCAAAGTAACTGAATTATAATGAAATAAGTAACTGGCCGAGAGGAATCCCAAGGACACATAAACAGTTGATAGCAAATGAAAAAACTGAACCTTGATATCTTAACTCATGTGCTTATTCTTAACTGCAGTTCTATCATTTTTCTAAAACTTTGTAGCATTTTGTCTTACCCTGAATGAAAAATGCATGATTTAATTTCCAAGGTTAGTTTTCCTGATGTTTTCTTAACAAAATATCAATGCTCTACCATAACAATAATACTGAGGCTCAAGTCAAAAAAGGCCTAGATATTCACCTATTAGTTGGTTAAGATGCAGCTAACATTTTGTTTCTTACAATGCTTCATAAGCTCCAAAATCTAAATCTATGTAACCTTCTCAAAACCTTGAGGAGACTGGTGGATGAATTTTATTACCTCAGCTTTAAAGAGAAGCAAATGAGACTGAACAGGTTGCAGACCAGGTTTACAACTACATATTGGACTGTGTTAAATGAGAATGTGTGCTTTTTTTTTTTTTTCCCCCACAGGAGAAAAAGAAACAATCTCAAAAGTCAGTTCTTCTGTGTACTTTTAGATATCTGACAAACTTCATTTAAGTATCAGAGCTACTTGTAAGACATCCATAAGAGAAGGAATAGCAGTTGTTTCTCCTGGTTTATCTTAGCAATTTGCTGTTTGTGCAGCTAGATTTGAAGTTCTTAAATAGAATAAATATTCAGAACTGATCCATAATTTTAAAGCCATACACATCCAAAAGTTACAATATTTGAAAATTGGAAAATGGTTGTCTAGTTCAAATCAGTGACATAAGTTTAATAAACAGTAAGAAATGTAGCAAACATCTACTTTGACTTATGACAAACCACACAGAATGTGGAAATCTGCCATAGACTCATATTCTGAGGATCAGTTCCCGTCTGTTAAAAAAAAAATAAAAAAAATCAGGGCAGTATCAATTACTGGAAAGCAACATTATTTTGAAGAGTTTTGTAATGACAAATGTGAGCTGGAAAGCAATATTACCATGTTTACTATGAATAAACTTCAGGTATGGTCAAATGTATTTTAGGATACAAATGTCTGTAATGTCTTTCAGAGAAAATAACAAGAGTCATGCAACTTTTTCTGATGAATTTCTAGACTAACATTTTTTCTTTATTTACTAAAAAAAAGTGCCTATGTAACACTTTTTACTTGACAGCAACATAGAAACTGAAGAGATGAAGAAATTATCAGACAACAAAATATGAATTTTTCAGGCCTGTCACCAGATTTTTTAAAACTCAATCTTACCAACAAGTCACAGAATAGTACTCTGACATATGTCACATCTGAATTACATCAAAATTAGTGAGATGCAATTTCCTGTTAGATTTTTGTAAGACTTCTTTTATCTTAGCGTTAGAAAGTTGCCATTCCATGATCTAACAGAGAGCTATATGTTGTAGATAAACCAGAGACTTGAGAGCTTTCTTAGAAGCAGATAAATTAAGCTACTTTATTTCTTAAAAAAGAATAAACCACCATAAATGAAATTATACTACTGTATTTCTAACAAAGAGTAAAAGAACATATGTGCTTTTGTGGTACAGATAACGCCATTTACACATACACAGAAAGTCAAGAAAAGTCCCTAAACCTTAATAAGAAAAATTGGGATTAAAATAAACTTGGGCATACTGCCATTTTTCTGGACATAATGCAAACAGAAATAAGTAAACACAACTGAGTTGGTGGTTAATGTTTATTTCTCCCATTCTTTGCCCCCTCCCCCCAAAAAAAAAAAAGCCACTGAAAAAAAATTGTCCTAGTTCTTGTGGTCTTGTATTGTATTGTGGTCAAGGAAAAATTATGGTTGAGACACAGTAAGACACACTATTGCACAACTATAAAAGTGCTGAAAGCAATGTCTTTTAGTGAGTTCTGTGTGAGACTGACATCCTTTCTTAAAGACAAACATTGAGGTGACTATTGTCTCTCTGCCACTGGCCTGCTGACATGGGCAAATCACACGGGTCTCCTAGAAGAGAAAGAAAGCTGGATTTTATAGAAGGACTTAGAAATTTCTTGACAGAGAGAGCTCTTGCTCAAGGATACTAATCAATGACAATACCTTAAGACTTGTAGGAGAAAGAAATTCAGCCTACCACAACCTGCTAATTAACTGTGGTTTTGCATGGTGAGGCAAGCCTTGAAAAGGGGGCAGGTCTTTTGTTGTTTACAGGACCTGAATCTTTCAAATAGTTTAAGTAACTGTGGTTTAAATTCCTTTTCTTAGTCAGTATTCATCGCAATTCTTACTGTTCTGAAAGGAAGCTAGGCTTAGCTGGAAATGTTAGGCAAATCTGTGATCAGATGACTCTGTGAGTCATTAGGTTAAAATCCAGAAAGCCTATGACCAAAAAGGGTGTTAATATACCTACCTGAATCACATCTGAGTGCTAGCTTGGTTTGAAAATACAGGTCCCTTTGCAAATAATAGGGAATAATACTGAGACAGACTGCAAAAGCAGTAATAAAAAGACAAGCAAGAACATAAGTTTATTTAGATTATCAAAAGAGGCAAAACCAAGAGTTTCCACTGGGTAGGAGTTTCTTGCTGCAAAACACACTCGCATAATACAAGTTTAGGAGGTAAAATTAACTGCATTTTTTGGGTACACAGGTATTTATGTATCTAATAATTAGAACTTGCAGCTGCGTTTTTGGAAGTGCTTGGGCACCGGTGGAATTGGTACTATAATGCTGAATTGCAAACTTGTAATTGTTTTGACTGGAAGTTGGAGAGTGAAAAAACTGTTCCCATTTAAAAGTATGATCCTGAACCTCATTTTACTACCATGGCACCAACAGTTTTTAAGAGTCTTACTACTAGTAAGGCTATTTAATAAAGCCATACTTCAAGAGTGTAGGAAGCAGTCTGAAGAAGGAAAAATGACCCAGATTTACTTGCTCCTAAGTTAAGACTTTTATTATTAGCCTCTTTTTCTCAGTATATCTTTAAGTTTTTCTCTGTTTCAATAGAGTGAGCATCGGACTTCAGACTTAAGCAGCAACAGAGTGAGTCTTCTGGAACGGCCTTGGATTTAGTTAGAAAAAAATCAGAACTGATACTTTAAGAGCAAGATGTGTATATGAAATACTTTCAGAATCACTTTGTGTAACAAAAAGCTAGTTTCATCTGTGTGACAGTAATTCACAGACATGGGCGAATTCCAAGAAATGAGGAAGTTACAGGCATTACTGAAAGCTTAGTAACTTTCTGTTTTTTTCTGTTTGGTTGGTTGGTTTTTTTGGTGTGTGTTTTTTGGTTTGGTTTGGTTTGTTTTTTTTTTAAAGCAAGTGTTCACAGCTGTGCCACTACTGGCAAGCCGTCCTGCTTCCTCACAGGTGGAGCGCCTGTCCTGAGCGTCGCTCTGTGTGGTGACAGAGGTGACACTGGGAGGACCTTTGCTCGCTCGCAGGGAGGGACCGGCCCAGGCTGGGGGACACAGGACGTAGCCGCCTGTGAAGCGATGCGCTGGGCAAGAAAGCACTCCAGAGCCCAAGTCTGCGGCCGCCAGCGGCCTTCCTCCTGACGCCTCAAGAAATATGCTGCCCGGCCAGAACGCCCATAGCACCTTCCCGGCGGCCCAGGCGCACAGGCGCTCCCGCCGCGCCCAGGTGCGGCCGCCTCCCGCGTGAGAGAGCTCCGCGCCGCGGGCGCGGCCTGCCAGGGATCAGCGCGGGGGTGGGGTGGGGTGTGGAGCCAGGCAGGCAGGCAGGCAGGCAGGAAGGAAGGAGAAAGCAAGCAAAAAAGCAAACGACCGGGGAGACGGAGGGAGAACAGAAACTGAAGCAATCTAAAGCACTGCGCTTCCTTATCCTCCTCTCCATGTCGCCCGCTGATTTTGCCAAAGGTGAGTCGGCCTCGGGTTTGCGAGTATTGGGCAGGGTCAGCCGGCGCGCTGCCCGTGCGGTGGCAGGGCCGTGCTGTGAGAGATGCTGGAGATCCCGGTCCTGCCGCAGCCAGCGAGCAACGCGCTCCTGGTGAGGGACTGGAGTTACCGGCGAGCGCGGGTACGAGGCAGAGTGGTTTGGAATGGGGCATGTCTCAGGTGAGCGCAGGATAGCAAAGTTGGGATCGGACAAGAAATAGCTGGCAGGCAGGTGGAAAATGAGACGTGTATTGCTCTCTGTTTTCTTTCCAGCGTAAGTTGTTTTAACGGTTTGTATGTAAGTGTCGTGCTTATAATGGTAAACACTGGTTTATTATTGTGTATTTATTTACTCTATGAATTGTTTTTATGAAGTCAGACATGGCCAAACTTTCTGTTAGCTGCCATTATATTTCTGGAAATTTTATCAGAAATTTTGAGGAAGTCAAACAACAAATAAGATATCGTGGATCGAAAACATAAAGTGAAGACTACAGCACCCTAGTATTGTCACAGCAACTTGCGGCAGTTCCAGTTCAACCTTTTGCTTGCTTATTCATGCCATGCCATTCCTTACTCCAGCGACTCTGGAAGTTGTTCCACTGGAATTTCTGGCAGTATGAGATTTGACTCCGAGGTAGCAAAGGTGTCGGAACCTTCCAAATTAAAAAAAAAAGAAACATTTTGATAGAGGATGTGATTAAAAGTATTTTGTAAATAGCTGCTAGATTGAGCTACACCTAGTAAATTTTTTGTAGCAACTCTTTTGGGATTGTTGCAATCAGTATCTTGCTCTGAGTTGATTAGGTTAATTTGTAAGTAATCACTTTAAAAGGTCGTTTGAGAGATGTGTTTGGGTTTTGTTTGGTTTTATTTTTTTTAACATGCAGTCGGTATACTGGTTGTATTATGTAGGTTTTGAAAAGGATCTGTAATCTGTAGTTTTCTAGGCCTGTTAATCTTGTCAGTTTGTATGGAGTCAATTGCAATGGGAAGGTGAAATTCTCTACTTGCAAATTTAATTCTCTTCCATGATAGGTGTTGTACTGTTTTATTTTGTTTTGTATGAGTTTTTTACCTGTTTATTAAGAACTTAGACTAGTGTGTGGTTTAACAGAAGCTGGAAGCAAGCCTGAACTTGCTTGTTTGTTGAACAGATTACTTAAAGTGTGATTATCTTGCCATGTACTTCTGGATGTTTGACACTGTCTTCAGGCTTTTATCTGTATTGATATTAAAAAGCTGGGGAAAAAGTCTCACTTGAATATTTCTATGTTCAGCCATAACCTACTGTTAACACATTTTATAATTAAATTTTGGATTTCTTGCTTGCTTCAATAAATATGTGTCTGTCTGTCTTACAATCAGTGTCATCTTTAAGACTTTTTGACTTGGAATGAAAGAATTGTAAAATCAGCTGACACAGATTGTCAGAATGCTAGACGGAGATACTTATCCTTGATGTGAGGAAGGGTCCTGAGAGTTATAATTGCCCTTTGTCTTTGATGTTATTTAGCTGTCATTTTTAGTAAAACAAAAGAACTGTTAGGCCACTCTGAGGTTTTTTTCCACATAAGATGAGAAAAAGAAAAAATTGAAAGTCAATTTGTAAAAAAGTCTGAGAAACATCTTCTAGGAAAGAAAGTTGGATGATCCCATAGAAGGCTTGGGACGTGCAGCATGCATAGCAATTTATCCTCTGCAGAAACTGGAAGAAAAGCCCAGATGGTTTCCCTAGTATTGTTTTTTCCACATGGCAATTTAGATGTTTGCCCTTATTTCAATAAAATTGAATGCTTATGTGTTTTCTAAGAAGTTTGATTTTTTTTTTATAACCACTTCCTAGTTTTCTGTAACATTTTCCCAATTTTAGTAACTGTTTAGACGTGGTTACCCCATATAGAACAATATGGTATTACAGCAAGAACCAGTTTAACTTGAGCAAGACCAAATTTGCCTTGGTTGGTTGGTTGATCTTTTTTTTTGATATATATGCCTATGTAGGAAAAATCTACTTAGCTTTGTTCTTAAAAGTTTTGTTTTACAAGATGTGCTCCACCATATGTGCAAATGTTCTTTAGTTAAACTTGTAAAATGAGCACATGTCATATATATGCCTTCCATATCTAATGCTTTACATTCTTTGGGATTTATTATGACTTATTCTGCAATTAAAGATAAGGAGATTATTATTAATAGTAATCACATTAAAACAGATTAGTGTATTAAATATAGTGGTCCTTGAGTTTTGCTTTCCTATATACTTCTTGAGTTCACGCCTTTAGTAAGAATACAACGCTGTAAGAAACAATTCAGTATTTATCTTCTAGCCTGCAACATATTCAGTAGTGTGTATATATTTGTTTAGTTGTTTGTTACTCTAATCTTTCTGTGAGTCAAACTAAATCAGTTGTCAGTATAACATTTGCTTGGACCCACAAAATAATACTTGTCTGTGAACTTACTGGTATTTAACCAGCAGTGTAGCCAGGCCAGATCTATAGTGTGTATAAATCTTGATGGATGCACTGACAATTTCTGTCATAGACTGCTGCTGAAACAGAAAGTGGCTCGGGCTTTTATCTTCTAGCAGTATTGGCATTTTGTAGTCTAGATGTCTTCTCAGAAAGCAGTTCCTTCCTTCCTCGGGCTGCAACACGTTCACAAAATGCACTGTAAAAAGTAGTCATTCTTGCAGATTTGGAAACAAAGTTTGTTCTGTGCTACGTAATCCTTTTGCATTGTTATGTGGTTTATACAAAGATGGATTAGAATCCAAATAGCAGATAATACATGGCTATTTGAGTTCCTAAAGTAACAACACTGGAGATGTTCCAGAATAAGGTGTAGGCAAAGCTATTGCACGTAGAGAAAACTTACGATACTGAAGAGGATGTGGGGGTATAAATACTTATGTTCATACAAAAGATATATAATTATAAATATGTAGCTAAAGCTGCTTTCCTAAGTGTATTTTTTGTTACTGTGAAAGGTGGAGAGATTTAGAGAATGCTACTCTCTGAAAATAAACACTAACTCCTTAGGGAAAAAAATAGCCAAATGCTACCGTGAACCCCAGAACTGCCAAGGAAGGTGAAAATGGCTGAGATAACTACCTGCAACTGCCAGTTTAAAACTCTTAGACTGATATGCTAACAGTGTAGAGTTTTATATCCTTTAATATGTGTGGGGTTTTGTTGTTTGTTTGTTTGAATTAGTGGATATCTTAAAGACTGTTTTATAGCCCCAAAAGTGCTTGTCTGATACGTTTTTCCCAATTAGTAATTTCTATACTAACTGTTGTTTCATTCTGTACTCATAATCTCATAATTGATATTCAACTTCTTAAGAGACTATATATTTATATTTGTGTTTTCTAGGGTTTAGAGATGGGTGGAGGCCGTACTGTTGAGTTTTATCCTTTATGGCTAGAGGCTTATGTGAAAAGTTTGAGGAAATGCTGATGTCTGAAATTTTTAAAGGACTGATGAGAGTTTAGATAAGCATACATGTTGGGAAAGGACAAAGGTAAATCTGAAAATGAATTGTTAGTAAGTTTAGCTCAATCCAAAGCTTTTTTGAATTTAAATGACTTGGGAATCTTTTAGTGTGGGTTAACTCAATAATAAACTTAACCTCCATTGAGAAGTTGATATCTGATTGACCTATAGAGTTCTCTCGCTTAAAAAAATTTGATTGTACCTGTTTAATATTCAAGATAATAAGTTTCTTCTTGGACTTGTGGGTAGTGATCAATGCTGATAAAAATACTTCCACAAAAATGAAGTTGAAGAGACTAGTAAGAGTCCAGTGACTTATTTTAAATAATGGAACATTTATTGTAAGTGTGCTTTGTTGATTTCAGAGAAATACAGGTGTGTTCATCTCCTTTTTTTCTTATCATGTCACATACATGTATGTATGGTGTAAGCATGAAGAGTTTAGTCTTTCCCTTGGTTTTCCGTGCCGCCTTTTTCAAGTTTGGGAGTAATAAAGATACTTACAAAATTTTGCAAGAAAATTCCGTTGATTGGGGTACTTATTTAATAATCTATTTAATAATCATAATAAAATACAATCACCAATAGCAGTGATAGCAGTAGTGCTTCCTTCACTACATTATTTTAAGTTTATATTTTTTTGTATGTGGCTTTGGGGAATGAGGAGAGACAAAGTTTTATTTTTATTTATGACTACTTTTCTTAATAATGACTTAGATATTCAAAAGACATTGGAGGAGTCTTACAGGAAGATGTTTTATCCTTTATTGAGGAATTAATACAGTACAAATAATAGGCAATCTTTCAAGCTTCAATTCCAAATCATTGATAGTGCACTTTTTGACAGGAAATATTTTGAAGAATAAGCTATCAACCATGAGTAAATTCTGGGCATATGACTTCTTCTCTTTCTAGTTGCTACTTAAGTCTTAACACTGTTCTACTGAAGCTCTTCTTTCTTTTCCAGGCTAGTACCTGCATGCCAGGACAGCTGCTACAGTCATCAGATTTCCCTAAAGCCAAAATACTCTTTGTACAAAAAGAGAGAGGTGAAAAAACTGGCTGACTGCTGCTGAACCTAAATATTCTTTGAAGAAATATGATTTCAGGCTCTCAAAGACCTGCAAAGTAGTGGTGTCTGGATTTTGTAGACTGTGAATTTAGATATAGCCATAAAGAAAGAATAACTGAAATAGAACCTGGAGATTGTAAGAGATGAGTTGGAAAATACTGAGGAAGAACTGTCATGGACGTTTCAGATAACAAATGTTCCTCATGTGGAGGCCAGAACTTGCTTAAGGGGGTCATGGTCATGCCTCTTCTTCTGTTTGTGGCCAAGAGAAAACTGCTTCCTTGGCAGAACTGAGAAGCTAGTAGTTATCTTTTTCCTGTTTTCTCACATGACAGTTTATTTGAAGGGCTGATCAACTGTTACAAACTGTTTTATTGGTTATAGTACTTGTTCAGTTGGATTCTCAGTTAAAGAGGCCTTGAGTGCACAGTTCACAGTGCTCTAGCCAGTCATTTTTCCTTTATTCCACTGAAAATATATTTCTTTGCTAAAAAGAATTTTAAGTTCAGAAGATAAGGCAGTAGAAGGCCTATTGGTGGTAGTGTGGGAAGAGGAAAGCTTTAAGTTCAAGTTCTGGTCTTGGATAACTTTTTCTCTCCCTGATTCCAAATACTGTGTAATAAGAATATGTGCGTGTAGATTAGTGGCTCATCTCATAATTGTTCATCTTAATGTTTGACTACTAGGAATATATTTTAAATCTCTATTACTTGTGCTGAATTAAGACTTTGATTTTGCTATTCTTTTGTCTTAGGCTATAGGCTAAGATAAAAGGTTTGAGAGTGTATGCCATTTACCCTTGCTGAAATTTTCAAATGCAAATAATTTGAAAATATTACTGTAAAAATTACAAGAACCGTTTCAGAATTTTATAATAATCTTGAATAAAGTTTTTTTTAATGTGCGTTTTCTTTTTCATATGTTTGCAGTTTTTAAAAAAAGATCATTTTGAACTGAAGAAACTTGAGGAACCATTTCTGAAGAAATTTGTATTCTCTGCTGTCTGACATCAAATTTAAGAGAGCTTTCTTGCTAGTGAACATGCACACATCCTGACTATATTTCTACATGACTGTGTAGGGCAATATTTGGAATGAAGTCATGTCATTCCCAGGCAATGGCACTGATATTGAAGAATTTTTGGACAACATCAACCTTGGACAATATCTTCCTAACTTCAAAGAATATGGGTATAACATTGTGACAGATTGCGTGGGAATAAATAACAGTGTTCTTCAGCAAATGGGAGTGTTGCCTACAGGGCATCGCAGAAGGATTCTTAAGCAATTAACCAACAGTCTTTCAAAAATGCAAGGAAATTCTCTTTTCTGTGAAAGCCCAAAATTCAAAGACTTGAAAGATTTAGAAGAGAAGCAATATTTTCCCTCAAATCAGGAGTCTCCAGGAAGCAATTCAAATGTAGATGGGACTGCCTTGATACCTGCAACACTGTCAGAACAACTTATTAATAGAGCTTATATTAATAAGGAAAAGTTTGAACTTGCAGAGCAAAACTTAATGGAGGCAAATGATAATAGCTTTACAAATCCAGATTTTTCTTGTTTATATCAGAATTCAGACAGCATACTGAAAGCTGTCAGTCAAACTGGAAGTATTAAAATGAATACTCAGCCAGATGCATCATTAAAAGAAGCTACTGTATACCAAGCTGATGAGCACTTGACTGGCCGTGTGATATTTCATGATCCTTCTTCGTTTGCTCATTCTTGTGAGACAAAATGTGATGAAAACAAACATAGGAGGTTTGCAGATGAAGGCGATTTATCTGATAGTAAGCCAGATTCTCCATTCTATAAGTTTAAAGGAGAAATGATAGACAATGACTTATGTGATTCCTGTACGCTAAACTGCATGAAAGTATTTCCTAGAACAAGCCGCTCTTTTATCTTACGGCATCGACCTGTACCAAAAATTCCCGAATCAAGTAAAATTCAAGCTTCATCAAGGTAATTGCTGTTTATTGCTTGTGAGGAATTGCTATCGTTGTAGAAATTAGAGTTTGGAATTTCTCACAAGGTTTTTTTATGTTTCTGTGTCAGATTTTTTTGTGTGTGTGTGTGGATTTTTTTTAATATGTGCTATAGATACACTGGATCTAGTATGAATGCTGCCAGATTAATTGAAGGACAATTAAGCTTCAGTGCAAGTTAAAAGCAAAAATGAGAGTATAATGGGAAATTTTAGAACAGTATGTTCTTATAACCTACCCAAATATATTTCTACATATTATGGAAGAAGGGAATCTTTATTGCTTTAGATATACCTGTTATTTTTAAAAATAACTATATAAAATGTCAGCAAGGACTTCCTTCAAGACGGCTTTTATGTTATTTCTAAACTGGTTGCCATTTAATTGTTAACTTTGAAGAATGAAGACAAGCATTTTATCATATTAGGTGTTGGCTTTTGCAGATGTCCTTTTAACAACAAAACCATAGCTTTAAATGATATTTGTAGTACATTTGTAGTATTCTGAGGCGTTCCA
>VYZS01070396.1:4515-26332 GCA_013400695.1 Neodrepanis coruscans | reverse complement strand
AAAAAGAAAAAGAAAAAAGAAGATTATTTACAGGAGCTGAAGGCAACTGCTGACTTCAGGGTTGGGCACTGCAGTTTTGCCCACAGTACCTCTTCTCTCCTCTCCTCCTGGCAGCTCCAATTCACAGGCTCTTACAGCTGGCCTGCTCCCTTCATTAACTGCACTTCAGAGGCCAGTCTGCTTGGTTACCCAGCACCCCCAGTGCCAAGCCACTGGCCCATGCCTCGTTTGCATCCCTGTACCACTTTGCCCTTCAAGGAAGGTGAGGGAAGGGGCAGCGTTGGCTCACATTCAGTGGTTGGGCTGGGAAGTCATAGAGAAGATCAGAGAGGAGGCAAGCCATAATATGTAAGGACGGGAGGGAAAATGAAGAAACATTACCTCCTTTTCACGTTTATTTAATTTTTGTATTTTTTTGTATTTTTTTTTAAGATCACAGAAGAGCAGAGCATTCATACATGTAAAGAAACAGAAACGAGATAACAGAAGTTAAATACATTGAAAAAAGAAAAAATCAAAAGCTTCTTTTTTTTCCATCATTGGGTTTTGTTCATTCATTTGTTGGGTTGCTTAGTTTTTTTGATTGGTTCTTTCGCACACATACTTGCGCTTTTAAAATTTTCTTTCACAGAGCTAGTTTTAAAACCAAACCAATGGCAAAAAATAAAATGGCCATTTTCTCGTTTCATTTAAGAGAAGTTCAGCTCATGTCTACAGTGCTGGGGAAAAATATATATAAAGATATAGATATATATATATATTTATATGTATATAACACTGTTAATGAGGAGAGTTCTAACCACCCCACTGTGTAGCAAGAAGAAGGGACTGGCCTTCATTCTCAAGGTTTAGAGGATAAATCTTGGCTCCATCTGGGAAAGTTGAATGATTTTGGGAGGTGACAGTGGCACCAAGGCGGCAGGTTACTACTCTTTGCCCCTTCTTTCCTTTCCTGGCACACACATGTGCTCCTACACACACAGGCGCAGGCACGCACGCATTTCTCCTGGTTTCCTCAGGAGGTCACCAATAGCTGTGTGGGTTACAGACAGAGCCAAGCCAGGAGCAAGTGGATGAGTGCCTGTCTGGCTGGGTGTGTGGTGGAGAGTGTGGGAAAGGAGAGCACCTGTATGGTAGCCATGAGGACTACTGTGGCATGTGTGCGGTGGAGCTTGCGGGGGTGTGCGTATGGGCCTGTGCGTGGCCAAATGGGGAGCACATGTCATAATTTTGGAGAAGGATGGCCCACTTGGGAGGTGCTCCCCTCCCTGCTTGGCTCCTAAATAGTCCTTGCTCCTTGTCTCCATTCATGGCCTCTATGTTATGTACTAAAACAATCACATGCCTTTTCTCAGGATGTGGCTGGAGCCACCATGATGTCACATTGCATCACTCACTAAGGCTCACTGCAGCATGGTGAGCATGCCCTGAGAAGTCAGGAGGAAGCCCCTGATACACTGTGAACACAGGCAGGGAAGGTGGGCCTGCCCTACTTGGGAAGGGCCCTTCTGGGATGCAATCTCTTCCTCGTGCTGCAGTCATGTCCTCCTGACTGTCACTGCCCCTTCTTCCTCCACTGTCTGAGCACTTCTACAAGGCCTGCAGGGCAGTCTGAGCTGCTGTGGCATCACCTAATCTGAGCCTGCACAAGTGAAGGATGCTTTGCTTCCCACTTGCCTGGGCTAATTAGGAGAGATGCTCCCCTTTCCCAAACTCTGCCTTTGCAGGTCTCCTTGCCTCACAAACATCACTCCAAGCTACAGAGGTACAGAGGACCATACCAACATATCCTTGCCAAGATGAGTTCTGCTTTCCTGTGATGGCAAGCAAATCGACAAGCAAACACCATATATACCCCTAATGGGAGCCAATCATCGAGCAAAATTTTGGAGGGGCTGTGGGAGCTGCTCAATCATTATTCCAGCAAGTTACAAGAAGGAAAATTGAAAGAAGTTTTAATGGTGTTACACAGCTCTTAGTCAGCAGGAGTCATGCAGTTAAAAAAAATCATCATCTGGGCATCCCACTGGAAATAAAGCCACGCTAAGATTAGTGCTGAGAGGCCATGGTCTCCTCACTGGTGAACCTGAAAGTTCTGCACATGGACGATGGACAGCACTCATCCCTACCCTTTTCCAGTGATACAACATCTTGGAAACTGCCATCCAGTTTCTCCATCACTTCCCTGCCTGAAGTTTTGCTCTTCCCATAGAACAGTTTGTTCCTGGCATCCCTAACTCAAGATGTTTTGTGTACTTAGTCAGAGAAGCAGTAAGATTATGTACCATTGGGAGACAGAGAGAGAGAGAGAACTGCTCACCCCCCCTAGCACCTCCTCTGTCGGACTATCTTGGTTAGCCATCGTCTGTGTCACTTGCTACATCACATCAAGCACCATGATGACTTGGGCTGCAGGTCAGTGTGCTTGGAGGAGAGGAAGCAGAGGTGTGAGAGGGGTTGGGAGGAGAAGAGCTGTTTCCCTGTGCCCATAGACTCCCTCATCAGGAAAAGGTGAAGCGATGAAACACTGCACAAAGATTGAGTTGAAACATCACGTGGTGGGGGGGCTGTGAAGGACTCTATCTAGCTTAAGTCCTCTGACTTTCCAGATCCTCTTCCCCAAATGCTCTTATATCATCAGGACTCACTGCTGCTCCACCAGATTCCTTCCAGATGTGCAGCTTCCACTCACTCTGGAGACTATATGTTGCTATTGATGATGATTCGGTCCATGCTGTGTGCTTGGACTTTCAAAATGGGGTTGTTCAGACAGGTGGCCTGGGAGCATGGTCTGGATGCACCTGGAGCTAAGAAGAGCTGGTGGAGCTTGGATACACTTTGACCAAAAGTGGGGCAAGCAGCAGTACACGAGGGATCTGCCCAAGTGGTGAAGAGTCAGTGGTGTGAGAAAGATGTGCAGACAAAGACTAGGTCTCAACACAATGCATGTCACCAATGAAATCTTCATGAATGGCACATTAACATGCACTTGGTGCTAGCATGGGGAGACACAATTTCACTGGTGAAGAAAGCGGGTAGGGGAGGAGAAGGAGGTGCATCACCGAGCAACATGCCCCTAAGCTATGGGGCTGCAAACAAACAAAAATGAACACAACTGCCAAGATACAGGTGTCGGCTGGAGCATCCCATGTCACCCTTCCCAGCCATTCAGAGACAGGCGTTTGCTTCGTTTTCCATCTGACCAGGCACACGCTCCAAGCAACATGCTAAAATCATGCATGGAGTTCATGTGGCTCAGGGAGGCTGCATTTCCCCTGTCCAGTTCCTTTCAGAAAGACTTGCCTTTACCCCTCCTCTCGGTCATCCGAAAAGGGTTAGAAATCTGCTAGCAAGTATGGGGCCATATATTAAATCTAAATTTTTGTTCCTCTGCTTGGACATTACCAGACATCTCATGTAACTCTCATAATATTTACAAACCAGTTGAAGAAATACAACTTTTTTTTCTTTTTTTTTTTCATTTTGTTAATTTCTTTTTATAACACTAAATGTTAAATCTCCATCAATCAAACACAATTACACTGACAAGCTCAAGGAACTGGTGTCCCATTCCAAACTCCCATCTTCCCTGGTCTACAACCAGCTGAGAGGCAGCAGGAAGTAAGAGCCTGGCTTTCTGGGAGGAGATAGAAAAGATAGCAATATGAAAGTGGAGAAGAGGTGAGGAGGAGAAAGAGTTTCAGAGAAAAGGGCCTGACACATGAAAAAACCCTTTGCAACACATCTGTCAGAGGGTGGAGGGAAGAAAGGGAATGGGAAAAACCATGTGACCTTGTCTGTGTTTCCTATATTCATCTGGGCTCGCCTCTCGACAACACTTTGAGCAATCCCTGCTTGAGTTCAGGACAAATGGGTGGATGTTTACAGCATCCTGTGATGCACACTGCAGTTCACAGGATTAGATTCTCAGAGTAAATCAAGCTCCAGCCCACCAATGACAATCCCAGCCCTGCTAGGAACAGGCATTGTCAGTAGTGGGGTTCCCAGCACTGCTGCAGACAACAGGCATTCTTGGTACTGGTGGTTTGTCTCAGACAGGTCTGCAAATGATTGGCTTTAACCCTGTTTCACATGCAACAGAGATAAAGGTCTGCCGAGGGCCTGCAGGAAAGACCAGATCCCAGCAGTGGGGCTGTGTCCATTTCCCTCAGCTAAAAGGCAGGTGGCTTCAAAAAACAGATGTCCTATTTTTAGTGAGATATTTCCCTTTAACCACAAGCCTCTGTGCCTTGACATCTAAAAAAAAAAATCCCCTCAAGACTCCTTCAAACCAAAACAGATGTGAGAAAATAAGGTGCCGAGACTTGTGGCCACCACCACGCCACAGGGCTCTTTTGTGTGCAACCCCAGTGCCTACGAGTGACCCCACAGTGACAAAAACATGCAGAGGACAACACATGGGACAGAGAGCAACCAAGCTGGCGTCAAAAAACCTCAAGTGGGCTTGATCCAGCACTTAGGAACAGCCTGTGACAGCAAGATACTGCAGGCTGCCCACCTTTTGCAACAAGCCTGCAACAATAAATCCAGGCATAGGTACAGCCTTGAGAAAGAGCAGTGTGGTGTCTTCCCTTGTGCCAGTGCGCTAGAAAGGCTGCAGCTCCCAGACCTGGCTTCTGGAACCAGCATAAGCTCATGGCTGTACCAGGGGAAAGAGGAACCCTGTTGCAGGAGGAATTTGGACATGTTACATGACCCTCCTTAAGGGTAGGCACGAGGACTGGGATGTCTGAATGCTCTGAAGGATACAGGGCATATTTTTCCTGGGGCACCACACATCAGTCTCCAAAGGAGATGCCCATGTCTCATCAAGGACCATCCCATCTTGGAAGAGTTGGAATTCAAACACCAGTTTCCCTGCTCTTCCCTCTTGCACTAAAGCACAAACACCCCCATGTATGGCTTTGGAGTCCGGAGAAGCATAATTTACCATCATCCAATCCCATAGCAGCTCTATAGCAATGCTTGCAACGACCAAACTTCAGCCTCTCGTGTCTCTAATAAATTTTCTGGCTGCCTGTGAGGAGCCCTTGACTGCCTGCTTAATTGCGTGCCTGCTGCTGCCTGAAACAGCTGAGCTCAGCAGTGAGGAGGCAGGCACCAGCAGTGCCGCAGTGCAAGGGGAAAGCGTCACACTGAGCAACAGGGAGAAGCCTCATCCGGCTGTGCTCCACCCATGCAAAGATGAGGATGGGCTCACAGGCAGCGATTTCCAACTTTTCTTCCTAGCAGGGGACCATGTGGTGGGTGTCCTCTCCAGCACACTGGAGAGTGGCAAGGCCAAGGTGTTTCTCCCTTGTTTTCTAGAGCATGAGCATGGCTGCCCAGAGTGCTGCTACTGCACCAATTTGCAGGGCAAAGACAGAAAAGCAACCTGGCTTGGGCTTGAAAGCTCAGTGATGCCAAGCACTTGTAAAACACTAGTTATGAGATGGTCACTTGATTTCTATGGGCTCACTCAAGCTCTTCCCTGCACATTCCTCTCCTGAAAAAAACAAGTAGCTACCTGATAAACCATGTGTTTTATCATCTTTGTTGCTGAATATTACAGCTTGTGACTGGCCAGGAGACACAGGGGGCTTCTCTCCACTGTCTCTGCCCACACACTGCAGCCACCAGAGCACATGACTGTTGGCTTTCCCTCTCCCCTGCAGCAGATCTTTCTCAACTCTTTTTCTCATAGCTTGTTCTCTCCTTCTCCTCACTTGGAAGCCACAAAGCACCTCCTGTTGACATCTCTGCATGTGGTTCTGCCATGGGAAGTGTGATGGCAAGCGACAGCACTCTCCAGCAAGACCAGCACCCTTTAGATGAGAAAAGAGAAGAGCAAGAGGAACTGTGCTGCCCACTTCTTTGCTGAACCACTTTTTGCTCTTTCTTTATAAGCCCAGGATTTGGGACCTGACATTTGTTTTACTTCTTACATTCACAGGTCCTGGACATTTTCTGAACCAATTTGTTTCAAATGTGGAATTTGCACTAAGTTTTCAAATGTGGAATTTGCAGTAAGTTTTGTAGTAGTAATGGTGTACAGCACACAAACATGCACACATACACTCACCCTTACACAGCCTACATTTCCTTTTATACTAGGGAGGATAGTAAGAAAAAAACCAACCAAACGACAAAAAAGGGTATTGGCTCTATTTTTGCATGACTACCAAAAGGATTAGGAATGACAAGATCATGGTTTTCATGTTGAGGCATTGCTCCTACACACACACTACACTTAAAAGGAATGGCTGCTTGGTAATGTCCAAGAACTCATCACTCACATCCCACCAGCCCAGCCTCCCATCCCCAGGAGGAATGGGTAGCTGCACTCTTCACTCCGTAGTGCTGTAGACCAGTCCTGGTTTCTTCTGCTTGTTTGGACAATTGCACACGAGTGCACACCCTCATGCACGCATGCGTAGCAGGGGCTGCTATGCTGGTACTTAGAGGCTGAAAGCCAGACAGGTTGCAGGTGGGAGAGAAAAAAAGGCTAGACAAGGGTACAGACTGACTCTTGCAAGCAAGGTGGCCTGAAGTCAAAAAGCCAGTGAGGATGCCGGAGAGGGGACACCATGGGAACCTGTGTTGCAACTTCCCCTCTCTCCTCACCCCTCTTCTCTGCCTGAGTGATCTCTCTGCATCTTGTCTCACACTTACAAGGCAGGACATTATCTACAGCAGGATGAGCATATGTACACATGGACTGTTTGTTTTGCATGCTTAGAGAGAGGAAGAGAGAGAAAGAGTGAAGACAGAGCGAGAGCCACACATGCATGCACGCACGCACACAGGCATACACAGGAGAAAGAGAAAGACACCTGGTTGAATTGAGGGGGGAGAGAAAGAGGATTTAAAAAGAAAAAGAAAAGTAGGCTTTCAGTAGAGTTGACACAGCTTTAGTTCAGGCCAGTGAAGGTGATGTTGCATGAAGAAGGGGACAGGAATAAAGGTGTTTAGCAAGGGCTGGGTGCACCTGAGCGCAGGGTGAAGTGAAGAGAGGAAGAGGTTCTTCACAGGACACCAGTGTGCAGAGAGCTTTAGGTGACTTGCTCTGGTTTGTGGCTTTTTTTTCTCTTTTTTCTTTTCCCTTTTTTTAAATTTTTTTTAATTTGTTTTCAAAAGTATGAACTGGCTGAGCATTAGCTCACAAAAATGACCCAGGGCATCCAAAAAGTTAAATGGCTATAGACACCGAAGCAAAGACCTCTTTCTGCAAAAGAAAGAAAGAGGAGGAAGGAAGGAAGGTGAGGGAGTATGGAAAAGAGGAAGGAGGAGAGAAAAGAAAAGGGATCTTCTGTTTGATTGGCTTTGTGGGTTTTGTTGGATTGTTTACATTGCAGCATCCTCCGGCAACACGATCCTTGGTGATGCCCCATTCTCTTCATTGCTTCATGTTCTCTCCTAGACAGTTGTTGACTTGATAGCCGGCTTTTCAGATTTTGGATTAAATGTTGCTGAGTCTTCTTTGCTGTAATTTTTCCTCTCCCCCCTCTTCGCTCCTGAACACACAAAAGTTGTGAAAGAAACAGTCGTCTCTCTCTCTCTCCCCCTTTTTTCTCGCTCCCCTCTCCTCGCTCTGTCTCCTGTATAACGCGTTTTGTTTTTGTGTGTTGTTGTTGTTGTGTTGTTTTTTTAATTATTATTAATATTATTATTTTTAATTCTGATTTGTATTAACATTTGCTGAGTAGGCAGAGCAGGGACGCTGCCAGCAGCCACAGTGGGACGGCCAAACTCATGGAGCCGTTGTCTACTCTCCCTGTGCCGGGTCCTGCAGGGTGCGAGAAAGGAGAGAAAAGAGACAAGATTACACATTGCTGGGTGAGATGGGGGAAACACAAGAACACAGCTCTTTGCTTCCAGGCTCCTTCTGTGGCCTGGGGCCCTGCAGCCCCAGCTACCTTCCCACTTTGGTGAGTCTCTCTCCAGCCCAGCTGAAGCTTGCTGCCTGCCAGCTCCTCATCATCTGCCCAACGCTTCAATGGCATGCAGTTTTCCCTGAACAACACCCATTGTGGAAGGCTCAGCCCCTGCTGCCGACCACATCCCATCCCTTGCTGTGCATCCAGTTGGGAGCTGCTGGCCTTCCAGCAGGGGAACACAATTCACACTTTTGCAGGTGCAGCTCCTGGCCACCAGCCCCACATCTGCCCACTCCACCACCTTCCCAGATGTGGCCTTGAGATATCAGGATTCATCGTAATTGTGTGCAGTGGCCAGTGCCTGTCTGCAGCAGGACACCAGCTCTGCAGGAGCTGATTCATCCCAGTGGTCTGATCAATAAAACATGTGCCCAACAAGCAGATGTCTCCCTTCCCTCACAGGGGCTGCACTGCCATCATTTGTTTCTGAATCAGGGTGGAGGAAGGCTTTGCTGTTGCGTTTATGGCCCTGTGACACGACACCTATGAGGAGAGAGTGCAGGGTATGCCAGGGAGGTTGATTTTTCACAAGGATGGGAAACGAAGTTGTATGTGTGTGCTTGCACATCCACAGGCTCTGTCAGAGTGCACAGGGAAGAGCATGCTGCTGCAGAAACAAATAAGGCAACCTCGCTTCAGGAATATTAAGCACTAACACTCCTGACATCTTCTCATTCATCCTCTCATTTACGGGTTCCCTTTTCTGGATGGATGTAATGGCAGTGATGTTGTTTTAAATTCACCCTGCAATTACCGAGCATTGGCAAGCATCTTCTTTACAATAGGGCAAGGCAGTGTACATGGGTGTGATCCTGTAATGCATGCTCACAATGCATATATGCACATAGGAGTAGACATATATGTGCATTTATTTATATGTGTATGTACACATGCATGCAGGCACATGTATATGTACACATATATGCACCTATGTACACGTACACATTTATACATGTATAAACATGTATGTGTGTATATGCAGTGTTTTACACAGAAGGCGTGAAGGAAAATGCTGAAGTGTGGAGATGAAGATGAGTTTATATGTTGGAACTGATACTGATTAAAAGAAAGAAGTCATGCTTACTACCAAGAAAAGCTGTTTCTGATGGCTGAGGGGAGTCAAAAAAACAAAAAAGACCTTGTTCAGGAAAGCCCTGTGAGATCAAAGTGCAACTCTCCCTCTCACAACCTGTAGAGTTCACCAGGCAAAGAGCCCCACTCTACTGGGTGGAGCATAGGTGCCACAGGCTTGTTCAGCTGTATGGTCACTTAAAATTGAGGTAGTGACTGAAATGCAGCATATCCAAAAAGGATGCCTCCAGAGCCCCTGAAATTCTGTAGCACTTCTATTTGTCTAATTTTTTCCTGATGTAGCCTATCACTTACTAGATTAGATATTTGTGCCCCAATTCTATTCTTTCATTATTATATAAGTATGTGCTGAATTGTGTGGAAAACTTATATTCCATTTATGGCTTCTTTTTTTCAGCTAGTTTGAGCACATCTTTTATGGCTTGTGACACAAATCCTACACTGTTTCTTTACTCCTTTTTCTCTGTGACAGCAACTTATTTTCCCGTCTGAGCTCAGGGACAAGTTCAAGTACAGCTACTACCCTTTCCTCACCTATGTTTCAGAGAAAGCATCTTTCAGGGTCAAATAGTTGTGAGTAGGCTGTTTGGAACCATTTTCATCTCTTATTGGCGGTGAAGAGTTTCTAAAACATGACTCTTCTGGACCATAAAATAACCAAGAGCACATCAGGCAGACTGTGTTGCCCACAAAAAATTTTCAGCCATCACATTTTTACTATTTAGCTCAAATACTATTTGACACATATATGGATGTGTAGGTAACACATACACATGTGGCAACAATCCCCCTCCTTGGCAGTTTTCTAGGGTGCCCAAGCAATCAGAGCAAAGGCATATGCACCTATAGCGGCACACAACTCACATCCAGCACAGCAGAGGCAGGGGGATGTTTGGCCCTGCCTATGTACTGCTGCCTTAATACGTGTAAGTGCATGGCTTGGAGTTTGTGAGCTTGGTGGGGAGTAGGGACAGAGGCATGGCTTGGCATGGTGTGGCATCAAGTGGTATGGCTGGGTAAAGAGATGAGCTTCTGCAAGACTTAGGTATCAGAGAGGATACCCAAGGAAACATGGTGTGATGAAGGACTTGGGAGAGGGTCAAACCAGCTTCTGCTCTGCTTGACCTTGGGTGCATAAGCTTGAGGGTATCTGACAAGCTAGAACTCCCAACTCCATAGGCAAAAAATGGTGCGAGCTACATGGCCTCGTATTTCCCCACTAAGCTCGTCTTTTGTGCCAGTGAGGTGGTGGGGCTGGCTGCAGACACCTTCATGTGCAGTCCTGATCATCTTCTGCATCTCACCTCTTGCTAACACCAGCAGCTGTCTGCACCAATAGGCTGTCTGTAGCTGTGCAGGTGTTGGGAGGCCTGGTATCCAGGGTGGTCCCTTGCACACAACCCTGGAAGCCACATATAATCTCTAGGTTTTACAGTACAACTGGTTTAAGTACACGCCATGGATGCTATATTTACTGTCACATGTACTGCAAAAAAGGAGAGAAGTTATATAGTTCCATCACAAAATAAAATCCTCAAAGGCTTTTGGGGGACACTAATTACTCAAGTGTAATAAAGAGTGAAAATCTTAGAAGAAAATATTCATCTTTGAGTGAGATTTTGTGCAGGAAATGGTATCCATTTGCAATTAACTCCATGACTTTGAGTCTTCCTTCCCTGACACAACTCGGGCTGTGACAGCCCATGTTTTTATGGTGACTTCCCTTTGTGTGTGTATGAGCAGCTCCTGCCGTGGGCTGTGCGCGCTCCTGCTGTAGGCACTACGGCATCCACATGGGTGAACATCCACGCTGGCAGGAGCGTGCCAAGCCCCCACAGCGATCACGCATGTGCTTCCCAACACACATCCGTCCCGCAAGCACGGGTGGACATGCACATGTGCACATGCACTCGTGGCCGCGCACATCCGCACAGCCCCCCACCTACCTATGCGCACACACACTCCGCAGACACAACCCGCTCCCCTCCCCTTCCCGCAGCAGCTCCCGGTCCCCCTCGGGCGCTGCCGGAGCGCCCCGGCCGCACAGACCCACCGCCCCCGCCCGCGGCAGCACCGCCCGAGCCCGCGGTCTCTGCCGCCCCCTGGTGGCCGCCGAGCGGAGCCGCCCCCGCCCAGTGCTTCCCTAAGGAGACCCCCAGAATATCCCGTCTGCGCTCCCCTGCTACCTCTCCGCTCGCATCGCGTGCTTCAGGGCTGTCCCTGCACTCTCCTGCTTCGGTAACCTTGAGCCTGTGCTCTGGTATTTGCTGTAATATCGCAGGCTAATCACACCCTCCCTGCCCCCCGCGCAATGGGGCAGCCCTGCCAAGTCCGTGACCTCGCAACAGCTTTGAAGGGGGTCTTCTTCCACCACAGACGGGGAAGGAAATTGCGTTTCCAATTATGACGATGAGTTAATACGAATGTCTGGCAGCATTTCACAGATAAACCCCTAAGGGACCCCAGACCCTAAACGCTGACCGAGTCAGATCCCATTAAGGAAATTGAGAAGGAGCAGACTGAAAATTGTCACGGGCAAAATGGCTACACTGCCTTTCCATGATCCAAATGTGAGACATTTCGATACCTGGTGCAGATGTAGTTGGAGCCTTTCCACAGTGCCTAATGGTGTTGCAACAGCCTAGTGGGACACGGTTTCCAAGGATTTATCTGTATCAAACGTTCAGCCTGGTTGGTGTCGTACCACAAGGTAGCCTTGGCCAAGATTTAGAGAGCTATAGCTCTCTGAGTGCTGAAGAGGACCATGTGCAGCCCCCATCCCACCCGTCTCCCCAACACGGGGTTACCCTATCTGCATCCTTAAATTTAACCATGGGAAAATCAGAGCCCTGCCACTGTGACTTCGGTGCTTCTGCCCACCTGCATGTGTGTAATGGCCCTGCGTACCAGCCCCACACAGAGAAGCTCCAGAGTCTTTTCCTGACTCTTCTGGATGAACTTCTACATACTTTTGAGTGGGGATGCAGGAGGAATGGTGAGGCCCTTCGGTGTGGGATTTCAGCAATTTAATTTGGTGTCTAACGTTCCTGCAGGCAAACTGTTCCACACAGCATGAAGTGGAAGAGTTGCTGCATGCTTTTACTTTCAGGACTAGGCTAGCCCACGTTTCACTAGAGAGGACAGGTACATATGCCACTATACTGTAATTCGCATGGTATAGCTGTAAATATTTTATGTGTGTGTGTCTGTGTGATGGCTCAAATACTACTCCTACTCCTGTGAAGAATGCAGGTAAAGACATAGCAGGAAGGATGGTGAGACTTGGATGAGGTGGCAGAGGGAGAGGGCAAAATAATGGTGCTGCTTACATTTACAGCAAACCACACATAGATTGTAAAGCCAAGAACTGCTCTATTCCTCAGAAACAGCCTGTATCTAAGAAGAGCATACCACAAGAGAAGACCTTTGCTGGGCCAGTCCAAAGGTCTTGTCTAACCTTCAGTCCTGTCCCTTGTGGGTGCTGGGTTGGGGGCCAGCCAGGAGCACATGGCCAGCATGGCATCATACTGGTCTGCCTTAATTGGTTCAGAGTCGTATCAAGCCAGCAGCACCCCTTGTGAAATTAATTTTTTCTTCCATGAACTTGTTCAGTCACTTCTGGACTGCCTGAAGACTTCTATAACCACAAGATCCCTCAGCTCTTTACAGAGCACAGTGGCAATTACATTATGACCACATATTAAATTTGGGTGCTATGTTCTCCTGTGACTTTAGGATCTTGGCATTAACAGGTGGCCTGGCACACTGCCTGCTACTAATTGCTACCTCAACTGGCTGGATTAAAACTGTCTCAGTCAGTCCTTGCTCTGCAGTCTCCTCTGCTGACTATGGGAGAGCCAGGCTAAGGAAACCGGTCAGTGTGGAAAGAATTTGCTGGGGTGTTTTCAGATCTTCCTAGGAAAGGGAAAGATGAGATTTTTGTCAAGATAACTATTAAGAAACAAGCTATCCAGAGTAGAGAGACTGGCGGCCACTGAATGCTCAAGTCCTGAATCACAGAGCTGCAAGTCTCCCCTCTACACCTGGGACACAGCTCTTACTCATGAGGCCTCAGTGGATGCTACCTAAACAGCTGAAAGGAGCACAGTGTAGTTGTAAGAAGACTCGGTATGATGCCCCACAATGCCTAAGCAACTGAGACTCCTTTGTCCATCCTCTGTGGCACAGACTCAGACTTGCTAGCGGCAGAAGTCACTGAGAGGGGAGCAGTTTCCTGAGGCCTGATCTTTGTGGGATGAATAAAAGGGCTCTTTTTCTCCCTGCCTTCAAGACTGGAATTTATAGTACTACAAGGCACTGCAACACAGAGAGCTTCATCAGGAGTGTCCGAGGTTGGAAGGCTGCTCAGTAGCCCTACCTCATAGCTAGTGTTGGTGCCTTAAAGCCTACAGTGTCCATTCGGGGTTGGGGACTGCATAAGGAGGTGAAAAATACATAAGTGCATCTAGTCAGAAGCACAGGAAAAGGCTGCTGTGATGAGAGCTATAAGAAGGGGGCAATGCAGACTGAGGTGATAGGATGAGCCTTGCAGTTGTATCAATGCTACCACATGGGAAATGATACCACAGAAGGCATTCAATTGAAATGACAATATAGGAATACTCATCACAGGACATGGAAGAAAGTAAGAGAAGGAGATGTCAGGACAAGCTAAGGATAGTGAAATGTAGAACATTATGTAAGCACACAGGTTGAATAGGTAATGGGAATAGTCCCTGGGAGAAAGGGAAATAGAGAGAGGAAATTAAGCCCTGATAAGGCATAGGAAAGCAAAGATAGAGGGAGACAGGTACAGAGGAGTGACGGTGCTTATGAGGAGAAAGCATTTGTACCAGGACTGCAAAGGCAGGCAGCCAGTAGCAGTTCGGGGTCACAACTGGAGGAGGAAAAGGGGGGTTTCCTGCACAGCTGTTTCGATATGGATGTGGTGCCCGGCGAAGCTCAAACGCCAACAAACAAGTACGACAAAGGGCACGAGGAATAGGTGGAGGGGGTTCTGCCAGCGCTGTGGCATCGTGCAAGGGTACAGCACTCCCAAACGCCCTGTCTGGCACCCTCCCTTCCCCAGCAGTGTCGGCTGTGACCCTCAGCCACCCAGCAGCCGGGCCGGCCGCTCCCTGCGGGTCCCTCCGTCCCTCTCTCCTCGCCCGGCCACGACCCGCGGGCGCCGCCACCAAACCGCCTCTTCTTCTCCGCGAGGTGGCAGCCGAAAGCCACGAAACCCAAAAACTGTGGTAGCTCCGCGGGCACGCCTCGCAACCCCAGCCAGCCTCCGGACTGGAAATGGCACGGATAACCCTGGGAATAACAGCCGGGGTTGGACGGCTCCGCACACCCGCCCGGGAAAAGCCCGGATCCCGCTGGGCAAAGCCCCGGCGAGCCCATGCTGAGGGAAGGGTGCCAAGCCCTGCACGCTCCGAGCAACTGCTGCCCGAGGCAGCACCATATGGCTACGTTTATGTGGCACAGGAATCTGATCCTCACCGGCCTGCATTTCTCCACAACCGCCGTGCATCAGAGCCTCCTTGGTAAAACCCCTCTGTGGAGCAGATCTGACCTGTTCTTTGGTTGTGACCACAAAAAGCAGGACATTTACCCACTGTACAAGCAGAAACTGAGGTTGCAGGGAGTGGTGGTGAAGTTTCTAACCAATTCTACTTACTATTCTTATGATGGGCTCCAGCATAAGAATACCATGGACCTGTTGGACTGAATCCAGAGAAGGGCCATGAAGATTCCTGGAGGGCTGGAGTATGTCTCTTATGAAGAGAGCCTGAGAGAGTTGGGGTTGTTCATCTTGGAGAAGGCTCCGGGGAGATCTCATTGCAAGCCTTCTAGTAGCCAAAAGGGGCTGACAAAAACTGGACAGGGACTTTCTATAAGGGCATGTAGTGGTTGCAAGTAATGGTCTTAAATTGAAAAAGGGTAGATTTAGATTGTATATAAGGAAGAAATTCTTCACTATGAGAGTAGTGAGGCATTCACAGAATCTGTGGATGCCCCATCCCTGGAACTGTTCAAGGCCAGATTGGATGAGACTTTGAGGACTGTGGCCTAGTGGAAAGCCCATGGCAATGAATTTGGAACTAAGTGACCTCTAAGGTCCCTTCCAACTTAAGCCAATCTCTGATTCTACTTCCTCCACACAGATACTTCCCCTTCTGTCTCCTCACTCCCTCCAGCTCCCTTTTGTAACACCACTAGTACCCCTGACTGTTGGTGCCCATTAGGGAGGGAGATAGAGGCTGTGGCAGGACATGTAACCCTTGCTTAGGAGGCAAATGAGGCCAGATGTGTAAGCAAAGCCACAAGTTCACCAGACTGCATAGAAGCATACCTCCAAGTATTGCAAGCACTATGATCATCACCAGCAGAAAACAAACCAGTGACTTTCAAGATTCCCAACACAAACCTTTAAAAAGAGTCATTTGAGATGCAAGCAGAAAGCAGATACTTTCCTGGTCCATACCCAGAGAGGGAAAAAGTCACTCATCCATCCACATGTTTTACACCCACATTTGCCAATCTAAAATGTTTTACTGGGTGCTGGGTCCCATCATCTGAGTAAACTGAAATGGAGGAAGGACAAGAGAATATGGGTGGCAGTTTTCCTCTTATTTACAATAACATGACTTCAGGGCTTGACTTATCTGCAGTGCTGATGAAGGAGAGCCTACAAAGAAGTTTCAAAGGATCTCGGATTGCTACCAGCTCCTGTTTTGCTTTGGGGAATCTGCCCTTGTGATCCTATCAAAGACCACGAGGTAAAACCTGGTGTTAGAGGGCAACCAATCCCCGTAAGTTTCCTAATGGAAGTGAAGCCAGAAAGTAGCATGGGACAGTCTAGGAGAACTTTTCTGTGATGGGAAGGAAGGAGTGATGGTATAACAAACATAGTGGCAAAACAAACCAGCCTGGTGTTTTTCCAAGTGCTGTCCACTCTGAGCGGCTCTGGGCTCCATGCTATTGATAGACTCACTCTGCTGATAGTGAAGGCTGGAGTCCTGCTTCTTGAGCAAATAAAAGCATGAAAAATGAGGGAGGGATGGGGAAACCACTCCCCCCTCCCCTTCCCACCCCTCTAAAGGATAAGGCACAAGAGAAAGAGGATGTGCATCATACAAGTGTCTCTATCATCTCATTCCTTGGGGCCTGAAGGGGTCTTAGGGTTTACACTTGCCAGCTCCTCTGCAGGAAGTAATTTTTCCTAGTCTGTTGACTTTCTTGCCAGGGCTTCAAAAGATGAAATCTTTATTATCATGAAGGCTTAAAAGGGAGCAATACTGTTAATTCCCTTTTCAAGGTCATACTTTGAAAGTTATTAATTTCTTTCTTCCAGGGCTTTGCACTCTACTCTGAGGCTTTAGGGATTACCAGCTTCTACTTACTAGGGTTCATTTGGGGTCTTTTTCTTACTCCTTTCCTGTTCTTCCCCCCTCCTCTTTGAGAAGAAGACACGTTTTTTTCCCTCCCTGTTCTCAGTATTGAAACTATTTTGTTCATTGCCTGCTCATTCCCTATTGTCACTAACTGTTCTGCTCCTGTAATTAAAACTTGACTGTGACTGCACTGGCAATAGTCTGGCTTTCCTAGAGGTGGAAGTACCACTGTATAAACTAGGGAAGATGCCCTCCAGCAATTCTCCAACAAGATTAAGGAAATGTCTCTGGTGTCTATCAATCTTTGCACTCGGTTTAATGTATTTGAGAATTTGCTCATGCTTTTTTAGCACTGAGCAGTTCTTCCACATGTTGTGGAGCTCATTCATGGTGTACTAAGTACTCATCTATCATACCTTATGTCTTAGTGAAGATTCATTCTGTAATGCAGCTCACCCATCCTCCCCTTAGGTTTAAAGAATATCCCTGAAATTGTATTTCTCAGTGTCTTTCTGAGAAGGTCGTGGTGTTCAAGACTGACTGCTTTCACCATTTATCCTGGAGCTGGCTTACAGTAATCCTAGTCTAAAATTGATCTGCTATCCTGACCAGTGAGGCTGGCAGTGGCTAGAAGACCACCCACCTTTCAAGGTTATACAGATCTTTCATCATCAAGTCTGCTCTGTGTATATATAAAGTTCCAAAGTTTTTTAACAGCTAAAGAAATAGTTCTTGCACTCTTGCAATTTCCCTAGCAACTGGAGATGTAAAAAAACCCGAGTAAACAATACTTGGCAAATGACTGATTAAAAAAAAATCAGATACTTGAAACTGCATTGTCTTCAAATCACTCATTGAAGTCTCTCATTCTACAAGCAAAACATCCAAAAACCCCACATAACACAGACTTTTTCAGAGGCTGTCATGGAAAAGGTCTGAGCTTTTTCTGCTTTTTACCTACCTAGGACAAAGAAAACTCTCCCCTGCTCACCTCTCAAGCATATGTGGAGGGCACAGCATGCCAAGGAGATGCCAGAACATAGCCTGGTATCACAATAGAGGACAAACAGCATAGCTCCCCTCATCCAGAGCACATACAGCCTTCAGAAGCAGGTTTGATAATTGGAAGCTCTGGAACCTCTTGAAAAATTAATATTTTCATCAGCTTCATGTCTGTCTGTTTACTCACTTCATCCCCCCTATAGTTTTCTACAAGCTTTGCTGATATATTGCATGGGTGAGATTTGAGTGGCTGTGGATAAAAAGAGGGCAGAGGCATACATAGTGGAAAAGAGAGTAGAGCAGGAGAACTAAATCGGGGTGAATGACCAGCATGCTTGAGATTACTCTGGTACTGAAATCCAGTCATATGGCAGCCTCTGCCCTTCCTATCTTTCTCTAGTATCTGCAACACAGTGTCCCCCCGGACTGTCCTTGTGGTCTTCATAGGCCTATCACTACTTTCTGGGGACTTCTTGCCATGAGCTTAGCAGACACCAACCCTTGTTCCCATGCCTCCCTTCCTAGGGGTGCAACAAACTAGAAGGAGGTTTTAGCTAGCCTTTATCAATGGCTGCTTCTACAGTACAGGGCCTCTATCATAGAAACATTATTAACAAGCCTGTGTGCTCCTCTCAGAATTTCAATGAATTAGAGATGTCATGACAGTCAAGCTGGGCCCACTGGCTGGTGTGTGTCTCTAAAGTGTGGGGTCTAAGTAAATATTACTTTGTGTTCCCTATAGTTTTCATAACAGTATGGATAGGTCTGTGCATTGGCAATTCCAAAGTGAGACTCCTGGTCACCTTAATGGACTAGCACTGAAAGCATGTCTTTAATACCTGGTTGAGGCCTGGAAAAAGCTAGACCAGAAAGCCATTGTGGCTTGCCATGGCCAATTCCCAGACTAGTAATTAAAAAAGGGAAAGTTGATACAGCTTACGCAAGCAGCTGAACTGGCCTTCAACTGGATGAGTCGGAGCAATGGAAAAGATGCCATAAGCTACTCCTGTTCCTCCTTTAGACATTCCAGGGTGACTGGAAATTGCTTGGTTGCTGTAGGATGTGCCTCTAAGCATGGGGTGTGTGCAAAGGGTGCATATGGTGATCTGGCTCAGGAATGTTAGCATGGATCAGTGTGCTTGTGCATCTGCAACACCTATCGTAGAGGCTGCTTGACTGTACCTCGCTGGAGTTATGCTGGTTATAGCACACCCTTCTCCATGGCCTGACCCCATGCTCCCATCCATACATCCACTCACCAGACTGCAGAGGGACACGCAGGCAATGTTTGGGAAGGGTCAAGCACATTTCTCCTTTGCTCACCTTGTCATGAAGTCTCTCCCTTTTGAAGAGGAGCTCTACTCGCCCACAGGAGGGAAGGCCTAACAGAAGCACTGTGCTTTTTCGGTAAGCCTGATTTCTTTGGAATGGTTGGGCTTTTTCCCCATGCACCCCCTCCCTTCCAAATCCCGCACCTCTCTTCTCCTTTCTGGTTGTTTTTGTTTTTAGAGAGAGCGCTTAGACAGCTGTATTAATCATGCAAGCCCAGCCATGTGTAATGTGCTTTATCAACAGCAGTGCAGACACTGAATGGCAACCGGTTCACAAGCGGACTCGGTGCAGCCTGAGCTGGGAAGATAAATCTGCTGCATCCCAAACCAACTTACCGTCATGGGTTAGTGAATGGAGAGACTGTTCACTTGGGACAATAACCAGAGGGGAGGCCAACTTGTTAGGAAAATTCTTGAGTGGTTTACACTGGAAATGGAAGGTGGAGGAGGAGGATGAAGGTGGAAAGTATTCTTTGGTAATTTTCTCACAGGGGCTGAAGGGATTGGTGTGTGTGTGTTTAAGGATTAAATCAAGACAACAGTGGCTCTTCTCCATCCTCCTCCTCTCTGCCCTCCACACTTTGGTTCCAGTCAGCCTGTCTGGCAGCTTAATACAAGAAATAACGAGAGCAAGAGGGAGAGAGTACGGATTTAGGTACAGCTGCCGTGCAATGGGGATAAGTTGCCTTCAACGTGTCTAAGGAGGAAGGTTCAGCTGATGACTTCAGAAGCTCATCTAATACACAGATGGTATCAGGCTATGAGTGTCCTCCAGGCTGGGGGTATCTGGCTCAGGAGTGTTATAGCCTGACTGAGCTCTGCTCTGGGTTACCTATCCATGCTACAATGCTAACACTATAACTGTCCCTATCAGACAACTGATTTTCCACAGCAGTCGCTCTTCCATGGGTTTGTTTCTAATCTCTGCAGTGCAGTTGTGTGTTTTCTCCCCCACTGGTTCCACTCAACCTCCACTCTCCCACCTGACTGCTGCACCCTGACTTCTGTTCCACAGGGCTGCTCTGCATGCATGCAAAGCCGCACTACACAGACCTTGAAATGCCTTCCATATCTAACTGCAAGGGCCCAGCTGGGAGGAATATCTTCCTGAGACTTCCAGTCTCAGTTTCTACCCTCTGCTGCTGCCCTTCCACACTTGCTGGATCCTCCACAACACTGCTACAATGCAAATATATGTAATCCAAGGCTCATTATGGAATAGATCAATCTAAATTAAAATTAATGGACAAAAAGGACAGAAACAGATCAAGCAATAAAGTTATTTCTCTTCCTTCCCTTCTCTGTATCTCTGTTTTCTTTAAGAAAGCTCATTTCTTTTCTCTACACTTTGTTTTTAGTGTGTGTGGGGAAAAAGCAGACTGGTTTTTAATTGGGTGTTTTTAAGCAATCGCAACAAACAGAAGCTGTCTGTTGCTTTTCAGGAAAAAAACAAGCCACCAAACAATGTTGGCAGATATAGTAACAAATAATTCCTGGCATTCCCATTTTCCCTAAAAAGCTGTTTCTGGCTATATCCATACTACCCACTTTTGGAAGACACAATCATCACCTCTGACTTTGATATTATTCACTTCAAACCACAGGGTTGAATAAAATACAATGCCATCCCTTGTCTGGTACCTATGAAATAGCAAGAAGCAATTAATATGATATTGGCTGCCTGCCTTCACCCTGTCTTGTCCTTCTTCTTCCCTTGGCCTGAAACCCCCACAGGCAGGGCACTCAGAGCAGTCCCAGCCCTCAGTGTCAGGGACAGATACTGACCCTGAGCAGCAAGACAAACTTGGTCTGTGTGAGCATCCACCCTGCAGAGCCAATCCTTTCTGTACTCACCAAATGGAGAATGAGCTGTTTGGATAATCTAGCTGGATACCCACATTGGGAAGCAAGGAGAACTGTGAGTTGTGCTTCCCACCCACAGTCATGGGAATTATCAGGTGCCAATGGCTGGGGCTCGGACATCTTTCAGGGAAGTGAGGCATGTGTTGAATGTCACTGCAGAGTGACCAGTATAGCTGAACTATAGCCCTCAAATGCCTTAGAATTTATGTAAATACCAGGCTTGCACATGGTTCCAAATATGCCCTCCTGTGCTTGGTCCCTATGGCCATTATTTTTCTCAGCCCTTCATTTTTTTTCTCTATTTCTCTGTTAGGATCACAATAGGGCAAGATTGTCTATTTTAGCTCGTTTATGCTGTGGCTTCCCCAGCTCTGCCAGCTAGTTTTTCAAAGGCTCGAAGGCCTGGAATTTCAATGGCCTCTTCTTGGAGCCCAGATGAGAAAGCATCCTCTGGCCTCAGTGCAGGAGTCTCCACAGATGGATAATTTCTTTAGCTGCTCACAACATATTGAGAGGGCAGGATTCTGCAGACTGTTCCAACACTACTGCCTAGTCAGCAAACCCCATAACATGTNCCAACACTATTGCCTAGTCAGCAAACCCCTAACATGTTAACCCTTTACTGTCTGTACTCTCTGTTGTAATCCCCCATGCTTCTCCCTCAGCTTTGAAATATTCAGATGTCCATTCTTTTGTCGAAGTAAACCCTGCTGACACGAGAGCTGCTGGTTCAGCAGAACTGGCAGGGCCATACACTAGAGAAAGCGAAAGGGGAGCTGGGATGGATGGAGGTGACCACTGCAACAGATGAGATTTCATCTCCACAGCGAGGACCTCTATAGAGATGAAAGAGGATGGAGAGGATATTAGAAAGAATGATACTATCTGTTTCCCACTCTTATCATCAGACCCAAATGAACATCTCTTTTCTCCCTTCCCCCAGCTCCCACCCACCTGATGAAGGCGTTAGTGACAGTACAGGCTACACAGGCTACAGCTAAATGGGACTATCTACAATCTACAGTCATACAGGGTCATTCTCCGATCAGTGCATGTTTTGGCAGAAAGACAGGACTGCTCGTTCTCCTTCTACATCCCCCTCTGCTAATTGCTAAGGCACTACTGATATAAATCTTTTGTCATCCTGTTGATTGCCATGATTTTGCCTGATCAGGCCCCACAGACTGACACA
>VYZS01070366.1:11745-24183 GCA_013400695.1 Neodrepanis coruscans | reverse complement strand
CGGGGGGCTCGGGCGGGGGGGCGGTCCGCGCCTCCAGGCTGGGAGGGGAACACACCGGGACGGAACAGTTTGGACACGGGAGGAGGGTGTCCTGTTCCCAGCGGAGCTTTCCCGGCAGTGAGAGGCGGAGCCGGGCCGGGTGTGTGTGGCAGACCCGTTGCCAAGACGCGCAGTCCCGGCCCTGGCGGTGGCATAGGCATGCTGAGCTCCGGGAGCGGGGCGGTGGCTGGGCAGTATCCCACGGAATTCCACTCCTAAGGATACGTTTTGTTTCTGCCACGCTGTCAAACTGAAGAGTTTTGGCTACTGCTCAGAATACGATTAAAATACAGCTAAACTTCTCACTACGTCTGTTGTTATGTAATTAAGTGGTTAGACCAGTTGAATAAAGCAAAATAATAATAATATAAACAAATGCAAAAAAGCCCAAAACAAAAATCCAAACCCCACTCTTTGTGGAAAATTTAGCAGAGCATTTCACATGTCCATATACATCTGATATTTCTTTTCCTGGTGTATCTTTCCTAAGCCCAGTTCCACTCCTTCTGACCTAAAAGTACATTAAGAGGCAAAAAATTCTAGGCTCTAAAAATTATGTGAATGCAGGTTTTTGGTTTTTCCTCTTGTTTCTACACAGATTCTCGCTGTTTCAGGGTATAATTTGCTTGGTCACACTTGACTATGTAATTGTTTGTTTGCTATTATAATTTAATAATAAAGGTATTACTGTTTTTCATCTGTGAGATGTAATGATAATGTCAGGTATATAAAATTGGTTTGTGTGTATGGGTGCATATGTGGATGTTCATTGCATGATGCACTGAGCAGTAAATGGAGAAATGAAGTCGAAGTAGGAAAACAGAAATAACCTTATTTTTGAAGGATAAATCTAATGATTTTTCATTAGGTAGTTTTTTTGTGGTTTTTTTTTTCTTTTAGACAAATGAAAATGAGGCCTGGAGAGGTCCTTATAGATTGCTTAGAGTCTGTTGAAGATACCAAAGGAAACAATGGAGACAGAGGTAACTGCATACTCAGGGAAATTTCTACTACTCAGCCTGTGTAGGATCCTGAAGGCCCTGTCAGGTTTCCACTGAACTCGGTACCAAGGCTCTGCTGCACAGAATCGATCCTGCCTGTTCCACAGATCTCTCTTGGGGTGTTTTTAGATGGGATCTGTTGTTCAAAGTTCTGGGAAATTGATAGTCTTGTCTCAGAATTTATTTAGAACTGGAAGCCTGGTAAAAATAATCGATTTATAAACAATGTGGTGACCTTCTGCTGTAGTCCTCTTGAAGGATTAGTTTCCCTCCCCTGGTTTAAAATGAATCTGGAAGGAATACAGAGCAGGCAAGGGCAGGAAGCTGCCAGCAGCTGAGATGGCCCTGCTGCCGGTTGGATTTGCTGCTCTGTGGGGTACAGGGTGGAGTAAATTTGCATATGACATAAAGGGGTGAGGTTATTCATGGGGACAGCTGTGCTGGTGAACTCACTGCCTTCCACTTCTCTTCCCCAGAGCAGTTCTGCACTGATTGTGTCTGCATTTTTACTATAAACGTGGATTGAAATCAATTACTCTTTTTGATTTGGTTTTGAGGAATGCTGGTATCTATTAGAGGTTGTTTCATTTGTTCCTTGCTGGATTTTCTCTCCTAGTATTTTAAAAAAAGAAGTGTTTAGTGATTTTTCCAGTGGGGCACCTTTTTCCTATCAAAAGGGAGGAATACTCTGGTGTTTCAAATTAGAAGTAAATATACATCACAGAGTAGAACATAATTTTAATGTAAATTACTCAGATTAAAAGTATCAACACACTTTTATCTCCAGGTAGGCTGCTGGTGACAAATTTGCGGATCATATGGCGCTCCTTGTCCTTGCCCAGAGTGAACCTCTGTAAGTATCACCTCCTTTGTGGTGGCATGCTATTCCTTCACAAAGTACTGATTTCAGTACAGAATAGTAAAATGTAGCTCTGTTGCTTTGTAAAGTCTGAAATAAACTGTTACTAATGAGCCTATTTGTCATTTAGGAACTGAGAATGAATTATTATATTCATAGCAAAATAGTAATATGCAGTGTTAGTTTCTCAGAACAGAAGTTGAAAGGTGCTTCAGACATACTTTTTATTTGGCCTATGTTTTTTAATTTGTTTCTCAAAAGAGAAAAGTTTTAGTTTCTTCACATGTTGCTCTGCTTGTTACCTGTTGCTTCTTGCCACCTGTTTATTCACATTCTATATTTTCCTATTTATTCCCCACAGGTACCTGCCTTTCCAATTTTACAATTGTAAACTCTGAAATTTAACTCTATGAGTAGCTAGGAGGTCTATTTATATTTAATTTAATGTGCTTAAACAGGGGCAGGATGCGGTTGCTTTGAACCCAGATTATTTCCAGTGCTCAGTGTTGAATTCCCTTCTTTGGAAATACTAAGAACTTGGTAAGACAGTGCCCTAAGCAGCCAGAGTTGGTCCTGCTTTCAACCGGTCAACCTCCCAAGGTCCTTTCCAGCTTAAGTTAGTCTTCAGTTTTGTAATAAGGGCCCAGACCATAAACCACAAGGTTGTAACTCTCACAAACAGAATCCAAAACTGTGCTACAAAATTCTGTATTATACTTCATAATTTTGACTATTGTTTTTCTTGTTCTTAAAACAGTTATTTTTTTTCTCCCTTAACTTTTAAGCTGTCGGTTACAACTGTGTTATAAATATAACTACAAGAACTGCCAACTCAGTAAGTTTCAAAAAATACTTTTTAAAATAATGAAAGAAGCTGTAATTATCATTGTTTATACTTATTCCATAATATCAACAATAATCTGAAAGTTTACTTGTACTAATAGTAGTAGAATAGTAATGAAATTTGATTTTTAAAAGTTGAGTGTTTTACCTTTCTATAGAAGTGTGTTTTTACTCCGTTTTCTAAGGGAGTAAAACTTTTGTAATCACACTGTTTGGTGATTCTTCTGTCCTCTAGGTAAGTCACACATGTCGGCTTATTAAATCTAAATTTAACAAAGGTCTATAGAGGCTCTCATTTGGTGCAAGAAAGCTCTCAGGTACATAGGCTGAATTGAATTACATGCAACGGTGAAGCCATTTGTTTGGTTTGCTGCAAAGAACCAGCAGGGAGATTATGTAGATTCCCTGGGCAGCCACATGATAACAAAAACAGAAATGCAGTTTCAATCATGATACTGCAAATGCATAGCAGGAAGATTTCATTAGTCCCAGTGTTGAAGGCACTGCTAGTTTCTCAAAAAAATCCTGAGTTCAGTTGAGACAGCAGTAGATCAGTGGTAGAAACAGGATTACATCTACATATACACTACTTAGAACAATAATTCAGAAAATGTCTGAAGATTATTTATTGCTTGTACAGTCAAGCTACTGTACTGACAAAAAGTAAAATTTCATTTTTTTCCTTACAGAAATTACGAGGGCAGACAGAAGCTCTGTATATATTGACTAAATGTAACAATACCAGGTTTGAGTTCATATTTACCAATGTTGTTCCTGGGAGTCCCAGACTCTTCACTTCAGTTATTGCCGTACACAGGTACCAAATTTAAAATAGTGTTTGATCAATCAAGTGTGGGGGATTGCAGCTTCCCCAAAACTTCCCCAAAATAGGACAATCTCTGGAAGGGAGAGAATGATCACAGATTTTAGTAGATAATTGTACATAATGAAAATCGATGTGTATTTACACCAGTTATTGGTCACAGTTTATACACCTTGTGTGTATAAACTTACCGGAACAAAAGTGTAAAGAAGCTAATTTCAGTGTGCATTTTCTGCCTACAATTTTTGTCTATAATAATTTCCCATCATTTCATAAATCCCATAATTTTGACCACTAAACAGTGAACACTTCCTACCTAAAGATAAATCATCTGAATGAATGTGTGCATAATACATTACCACAGGTTTCTATTTATGAGCTATGGAATACTGACTTATGTATATTGGATGTTTGTGACTTAACCAGCACTGAAAAACAGGATTCATAACATCCATGCTATGTTTAGCATGGGACCCAGAGGATGTGCTTTGCAATAGAGTCTGGGAGATGACTATTTTAAGGAAGAGAAAGAAATAATATAGACATGAACAATGCAGATCAAAACAGTTGTTAAAAACCCTATTTAATTTTAATTTCATTAAGGAAAACTGAAAAATAAGAAGTTTTAATAGTACTTTCACTTTTGTGCAGTGGTGATAAGAAAAGTTTATCTGTGCTAAAATAAAGAGTAAAAATACTAGAAAACACTGAATTTTATATTTGTTTGCAGAGCTTATGAAACTTCTAAGATGTATCGTGATCTGAAGCTGAGAAGTGCTTTAATTCAAAACAAGCAACTGAGATTGTTACCGCAAGAACAAATATATGATAAAGTCAATGGAGTTTGGAATTTATCCAGTGACCAGGTATAGTGAAAAATCAGGCTACACTGACTACAGAATAGTTAAAATGTGTCACTTTATCTAGCAATTGTACTACTATAGTTTTGTAACCTCAAAGTAATTACCCTTAATTCCTTTCATCAGTTGATGCATACAGAGAAACTGATCCCGTATGTTGCTACTCAGTACAACAAAATCTCTTTTTGGCAGCCTGAAAGTCTACGTGACTTGGCTAATATGCTTGGACCTAGATAAACTGTTAGAAGAGGGCATTAATAGGTATAAAGCTCTGTATGATCCTGAAAGAAAATAATGTTTCCAAAGTGCTCTGCTGGATGTTTGTATGTTTACATGCAGCTTTGACTAAACAGTATTAAGACTATATTGTCTTTTGATTCCTGGAAATCAAAAATATTGGAACGGGAATCTGTGTCTTAAAACAAGGAAAAATAAAGACTTCAAGATAAAAAAATATATTTATTATTTTATAGGGCATTAGTTGCAAGTATTTCCTGGAGCCATGAAACAAAACAGGAGCTGATATTTCTGTCTGTGCAATTTTAGTCCAGAATGGAAATATGATCCATCCTGACAAGCTAAAAAGTTCTTTCCTCTACATTCCCTTGGCACACATCTCCTCAATTACCTAAGTTTAACCCACATGCCATTATACTTAGGTTATACACCAGTTCCAGATCTGTACAGTTAAGAATGCTCTCAGATGCTTCATGTATTCCCGTGAGGTTGGCTGTGCTGTGATTTGATCCTGCTTTGCTGCAGTAGTAGGTACTACTAGTTGTTTCAACTAGTCAGGTTCTGTATCCTTTAAAGACTGGATCTTGCTTCCTTGCAAACAATAGAAACATTTCAACTGGTTTGATTAAGAAAGAATCAGAGTTTTATTGAATTAAATATGAAGTTGTACCTTGCTTCTGTTTAAATGGATAGCAGTAATCATCATGTTTGAAAAAAAAGACTCTATACTTGAAAGGAGTTCTAACATGCCTTTCTTTTAATAGGGCAATTTGGGAACATTTTTTATTACTAATGTGAGAATAGTTTGGCATGCAAATATGAATGACAGCTTTAATGTCAGCATACCATATCTACAAATCGTAAGTATCTTAAAACAACCATCAAAATGAAACGTCATGTGTTCAAGTCTTCAGTTAAAATTCCCAGATCACTAAAATTAATATTTCATATCCCACATTCAGGGAGGAATTTAGTCTTACTAGCATCAACCACAGGATAGATATTTTTCTCTGAACAGATTAGTTGGGGAATTTCATGGGCAGTTACAGATACTGAAAATGTTTTGTATTTTAAATTTTCAAAGTTTTTACTGTGATGCTTTGTGCCACCAACATGCCCTGGAATGAATGATCTGTGAACCTGATGTTCAGAAATGTACTGTTACCGCTTCTGATAAAATACTTTTCCCTGAGGTTTCAGGGATTCAGGTTTGTAATGGTAAATGGTAGGGAATGCTGGTAGCCAAGCCTCCTGAACCAGGAAGTGTAGTTAGTACAGTGTAAAACACAAAACCAAAATAAAAGAGATTCTTAAGAAGTAATTTCAAAATTTTTAACTGACAGTTTTTTACCTCTTTACTATTAGCGTTCAATAAAAATGAGAGACTCAAAGTTTGGCTTGGCACTTGTGATAGAGAGTTCTCAGCAGGTAAGAAGTTTAAAAGCTTTTTTCCTTGATTACATTTTTATATACAATATTTCTCTAATTCTGAAATGTGGGACTACATTTAAGGTACTTAGAGTTCCTTCTGTCTGGCCTTTTGAAAACTGCTTAAAATGTCTGTATGTTAGGGTCAGTGTGGCTATTGTGAGTTATGATTGCTTTGTGAGCAAAGCAACAATAGGTAAGCATGATTAATACCTGACTAATAAATACACTGTCTTCTAACAGAGTATCTTTAGGATCTAATTAATTCTATACTTAATTAAGACCACTCTGTTAAATCTTTTTCATTGTGTATCTCAAAGCTTCATCAAGACCTAACGGATTAAACATCTGCTGTATAGGTAGCAGCAAATCATTAGTATCACTTCTGAATTTGTCCACCCTTCTTGCTTGTTTTTCTGTATTAAGAAGTTTGTTCACCTTTTATATAATGGAGTAACAGTTAAAAGCTTATTTACCTCAGAGAGAAACATTGTAATTGTTTTCATTTTACCCATGATTCAAGCAGCAGAACAAAATGAAGTAATACCAAAATAGTGTTTTCTCAACAAGGTGAAATTGCTGTCGTTAAACTGGAAGTCACTGTCAAGGGGGAGAAGTTGTTCAAAAAATAAGCAACATTAATAAACAGATGTTGTCTTTTTTCTCTGTGATGTAGAGTGGTGGATATGTACTTGGTTTTAAAATAGACCCTGTGGAGAAACTACAGGAGGCAGTGAAAGAGATTAATTCACTTCACAAAGTTTATTCAGCTAATCCTATATTTGGAGTGGATTATGAAATGGAAGAAAAGGTATTCCACTTATTTTTTTTAAATTAGATGCAATACTGTGTTAACATAGCTATGTGAATTTACTTACTACAGTGTTTTAATTTGCAGCCTCAACCTCTTGAAGACGTAACAGTGGAGCAGGTTCAAGATGATGTGGAAATAGAACCTGATGAACACACAGATGCTTTTGTGGTAAGTGGCTCTACAGAAAACAAAAAAATAGAATAATTTTTGTTTGGTTATTCAAATTTAAGCAATGTGATCCTCTATTAAAGATAAACTGCAACTGTACTTTCTATATTTAAAACACATCTACATGCCTTTTAATAAACATCTTTATTATTACAGGAATTTATTGTGTGTGTGAATTTTTAACTTAAGAACAAACTATTATTCAAAATAAATAGTAGCAGATATTTAAAGGAATAGTTTTACATAGTTTCTCAGTACATTGAAATCAGCAATAGCTTGAAAATTAGCGGTATAATATAATCAGGTACACTATATGAAAACAGGTCTTTCTTCCTTGGAGCAGATTAATAGATGGTGATATATATACACTCAGTGTTCCTCTAGGATTCAAACTTGAAAGTTTTTTAGAAAGGCAGCAATAATTTTGTGTTACTCTACCTCTCAGTATTTCAGGGAAATTTATTTTAAAGTGCATTAGATTGCTTGATGATCTTCTTTTGAAGAATTTGCAAATTTATTGTGCAACCCAGTAACACCTGACTACATTATTGACTGCATAGGTAGACTGCACGTTTTCAAGTGCTACCCTTGACACATGGACAATTGACATGTTTTCTTACTAATCTCCAAAGTCTGGTAAATTAGCAGGGCTAGCACCAATCTTGTTTCCATTGGTTTTAACTTTACTGTCATTTAGTAATGCAGATAAGTTCTTATCTTTTCCCTCTTTCCTCACTTTTTGGCTTTTTACTTTAAATTTTTGCACATTTTTATTCAGTCTTCAACATATTTGAAGGCTTACCTTTTCCTTAAGTGAAGATCTGTTTGCTCTGTTGGTGCCTTTGTCACCTGGATTAAATAACTGTGCTTTGTATATTCTCAAACAAGACCTGGAAGCTGTAAATTATTAGAAGGTGGTGGTTGCTGTAGCCAAGGAGTGGCTGTAGAGTTCTGTAGAGTCTTGTACAGCTTGTGGGCCAGCTGAGCAGGAAGATGCTTTTTTTGCTACCGCTCACCAGTCCACAGGAGCAACTGAAGCAAGATGGGGCTCTTTTTGGTAAATAATGTCTAGAACCTGCTGATCTAGAGATTTCTGCAGCTTGGATATTTTCAGAGATCTGATATCCTGAACAGTTTAAGCCTTATTTTCCACACGCACAGAATGAGAAAAGATGACATCTCTTTCACATATCTCTAAGTAGAAAAATTTAGTTAATTGTTCAGTTACTCTGTGTTCATTTCTTAGATTGACTGTGATGTTAACTGAATTTTGATATTACGCATTTTAAGCTAGTTTTTAAAATCAAATGATGAATGCTGTTGCACATGAGGCAGAAAATACCAGGATGCTCTCAGGTTGTCTTCATATATACATTTTTCCCTATAAAGTGTTTTGTCAGTGTAACAAATATATATGAAAATGTTACCATTTAAAAAATATTTATTAGGGTGGAAAATTCAAAGATGGGTACTTAATAAAAAATTACGTAATTACCAACTCCTGTTAATACCGTTTTGTAAATTATTTCAACATAGAAAAAACTGTGATTTTGTTTACAAAAATAAAGTAAAATCTGTGAGGACTGAATTGGGGCAGAAAGCTTACCAAATACAGTTTTGACCCCAAGGTGTTATTAGCAGATTTGGTTTCTAGACTTCTTTGTTTTTTCAAGGTTCCAAGTTGTTTTTCACTTTTTTTGCAGGCTTACTTTGCTGATGAAAACAAGGTAAGAACATCTTTCTTTTCTATCAAATTTATGTTGTTAAAATGGGATATTGAAATTAAAAAGTACCTTCTGCTTTATTTTCTCTCATATCTCATGCATTCAAAAAAGCAACATGATCGGGAGCCTGTTTTTTCAGAAGAACTGGGACTTGCAATAGAGAAGCTGAAGGACGGATTCACTCTCCAGGGACTCTGGGAAGTAATGACCTGATTTAGATTGGCACATGTTTGTTTCCTGAGCAGAGGAAAGCTCTCGGTTCTTACTGAGCTTACGAGATCTGTAGAAGATAATTTAGAAATACCAGAGTAGCAGAGAAGGAACATGCTAAAGCTGAAGAGCAGGTGAATATTATATAATAAGCCCTCAGGATATGTCATAAAAGAAAGATTATTCAAAAATCTTGTTTACTTAGCAGCTTTGCGTTTATTCCATTCTTTCTGTCAGTAGTGGGAGGACGAGCGCCCTCTGGCACTGAGGGCCAGGGCCCAGCGGCTGCAGGAAGCACTGTCCCCTGCAGACCCCACCTGCTCCACAAGGCCCAGAGCCCCTCTGGTCACAGCCCTAAGCACCTGAGAAGTCCCTGTCAGGCTACAGGCACGTGGAGCCCCTCCCCACCACGGGTACAGCAGCTGCTATTGTATTCCAGCTGCCAGTGTGTGAAGTGCCATGTGCCATGTTTTCAGACTGCTTTGTGATTGGCTGGCTGTGAAATCTGACACACTTTTAACCCCAGGTGTTTTCAGGACTGTGGTTGGCAGGACCAGACATCCCATCCTGTTTCTTTTCTCCCCTGACAGCAGGGTCTGCTGTGGTGTTTTGGCCACCTTTTCATGGCCAATAGCCACCATTTTTTTTTACAACTTCATGGCCCCTGTGTTTATGTACTGCCCTCTGATTGGCTCCCAGTACCAGCCATTGCTGCCATTTTCCCCAGAACTACATCAGAATAGGAAGCCTCCTCTTCCTCTACACACAGAGACCACCATTTGAGACAGGGCAGTGCAAGGTGTGCTGTTTGATGCTCTATTTTATGTGTGTATGTATACAGAGTGATGTACTTTCACATAATGATTGTGTCTAAATTTCCCTAATGTTTAATGTTGTGTAGCACAGAAATGCCATCATACACAGAATATTTTGTATCTAGGCATATTGGCTGTGTTATTGCAGCAGTGCTGTGTTACTGATAGCTTTAAGAAAAAGCAATACTCTTCAAACAACAGCTTTCATGTCTCATAATTTTGCTCAGTGTTCAGCATGTATCATTCCAAGTACTTCATTGTAATCCAGATATCCTCATACAGTTCTTGTTTGGTTTGGTTTTTTTCTAGATCACTCTTTTAAGGAATGATCTAGAAAAAAGTGCACACACAAATAGCTTCTGTGTCTGAGTCATTAGACCTTTTATGATGTTATGTGTTATAGAGAAATGAGTCATTTATTGTTTAAAGGAAGACACAGCTGTTATGTTTTCTAGTGAGATAAGACCGCTGTGCTGTCTTCTATAAATGGAAAAAGTCAAATGAGCTCTCCTCTCAGCTGTTCTTTCAGCAGCTGACTGTTATAGTAGTGTGGTGTGAATGTAATTGTGGTGTTTGTAGAAAATCTTTCAAGGTACATATTTTAATGGAATACTGCCTCTATGGAAAAGAAGTCATTATTTCAATAAACTTTGATAATGTTTTAACTTGTTGTAGATCTTACATTCAAACAGTTGTATTTTGATTCTGTTTCCATTACATTCAAAGAACATTTAAGATGGAGACTTCACTGGAAAGCAAAACTTTACCTGAATAACATATATTTTAATATCTAACTGGTAAGGTTTGGTTTACAAATAAATACAACCAAGTGGATAGTAAGAAGAAGTTCAAAATTGAGTTAAAGGTCTTATCAATATATGAAGAAAATTGAATATGTGATATGGTTATGAAAAGAGTAATCTTAGATCATAGGCAATTGATGCAAAGTTCTGGAGTTTTTTAGTATCTTTATGACAGTAGCAGTGAGATGTATTAAGCAACTCTGAAAAAGTGAACAGTAGTTACAACTGTCAAATTCATTAATAATATTTCTATTTTGGAATATTTAGTAACATGTATATGTACAATCTTGCTCATAGATGTCTCACTGAGGGTCGGATTCTGCTGTCCTTACTCATGTCGATTTATTACATTGCACGTAACCTTATTAATTCAATGTGGAGAATGGTGGCAAAACCTGACCATAGTGACTAAGAGCAACAGTTGCTTCTTTCAGTCTTTGACAGCTGCAAGAGCAACTCTGTTTTTCCAAACCGTCCATCCTAAATTCCGACCTGTAAGAGTATGTACCTATATTTAGCTAGAGAGATTAAGTTGCAGAGGCTTCAGGCAGGGCAAAAAGCACATTGGTCTGCCTTTTTTACAGACAGACCTTTGGGCAGACAACAGCTAAAGCTTTCTACTCCCTCCCCTTTCCCAAGTGTTTGCGAAATGGATTCCCAAAGGGAACTCACTGAAGAGCTCAGACTTTACCAATCCACCCTCCTTCAGGATGGCCTCAAGGAACTCCTCGAAGAGAAAAAGTTTATAGATTGCTCTCTAAAAGCTGGTGACAAAAGCCTGCCTTGCCACAGATTGATTCTGTCGGCATGTAGCCCTTATTTTCGTGAGTATTTCTTATCTGAGCAAAATGAAGAGAAAAAGAAGGAGGTAGTTCTAGATAATGTTGATCCCAACATCCTGGATATGATTGTCAAATACCTTTATTCAGCAAGTATTGACCTTAATGATTCTAATGTACAAGATATTTTTGCTTTGGCCAGCCGCTTTCAGATCCCTTCTGTATTCACTGTGTGCGTCTCCTACCTTCAGAAGAGGCTTGCTGTTGGTAACTGCCTGGCCATCCTTCGATTAGGTGTTCTGCTTGACTGCCCAAGACTTGCATTTTCTGCCCGTGATTTTGTTTCAGATCATTTTGTGCAGATCTGCAAAGAAGAGGATTTCATGCAGCTTGCCCCGCATGAACTTATCTCAGTTATTTCACCTGACAGTCTAAATGTAGAGAAAGAAGAACTGGTATTTGAAGCAGTAATGAGATGGGTCCGAACAGACAAGGAGAATAGAGTAAAGAGCCTGGGGGAAATTTTTGACTGCATACGTTTTCGTCTTATGCCAGAAAAATATTTCAAAGAACAGGTTGAGAAGGATGATATAATTAAAAGCAACTCAGACCTTCAGAAAAAAGTGAAGATTATTAAGGATGCTTTTGCTGGAAAACTGCCTGACTCTAGCAAAAGCACAGAGAAGTCAACCAAAGGGGAGGTGAATGGTGATGTAGGAGATGAAGATTTACTGCCTGGCTACCTGAATGACCTTCCCAGACATGGCATGTTCGTCAAAGACCTAATTCTCCTGGTTAATGACACTGCTGCAGTAGCTTATGATCCTCTTGAAAACGAATGCTACCTAGCAGCCCTGGCAGAACAGATTCCCAGAAATCATTCCAGTATAGTCACCAAACAAAATCAGGTCTACATTGTTGGAGGACTCTATGTGGAAGAGGAGAACAAGGATCAGCCTTTCCAGTCATACTTCTTCCAGGTACAAGCTTTATAATTGTTGGTGCAGTAACAGGTACTTGTAAGGGTTACTGAAA
>VYZS01070248.1:2170-17476 GCA_013400695.1 Neodrepanis coruscans | reverse complement strand
TTGCTCAGAGCTCCATCCAACCTTGAGCACTTCAAAGGATCCACAACCTCTCCAGACAACCTATGCCAGTGATGGGGCCTTCAGTTCCTTGCTGTGGAACTGTGGCCACTTCCCTCCCAGGAGTCAGGCTCCCCAAGCTTCCCAGGAGACCACCATGAAAGTAATGTTGGAGCTGGAGCCCTCAATCTTTGTTGAGCCTGCTGAGGATGAAGGGGCAATAGAGGTGCTGTGTTTTGTCTCTGAGTGGGTGGTTGCTAGAAAAGAATGTTGAGCCCATCATTTTGATGGTGGTCTCTAAAAGTTTGGGGTGAGCTTTGGTGCTCTTAACTCTGCTCTGGGCAACCCTGTTACCTCCTGCCACATCCTTACCAGTGAGAGAAGGTGGTCACACTGTAGGCTGTAGATAAGCTTAGAACCTTCTGCTCTCTCTATAACCAAAAGAACCTCTGGGCAAAGCTCAAATCCCTGAAAAGACCTCTGGACTGTGCACTGACCCTGTAGCAAGGTCAGACCCAAAAATTAAAAGCTTAAAGGGTGGGGCTTTCTTAGCACTGTCTTTAATTCTTAGACAGTTCTTTATGTTATGCACTCTCCCTCCCACCACAATTCATCCAGTCCTTCCAGAACCCTTCAGCCCCTTCCCTTTGACTGAGCTTCCTCCAGCATTTCCCCAATTCCCCTGGGAGTGAGCCCAGTGACCACACAGGATTTCCCACAGCCTGCTAGAGGAGGTCAGGGTCAGGATTTATTTTAAACAGTAACCCAAATGTGTCCTGCAGTCATTGCAGGGAGACCCTGTAATCCCAAACAAACACTCAGTTCAGAAAGATAATGTCCCCTGTTATCAGCATGCTAAGCAATTATTTTCCTGAAGGCGATGTGTCTGCAGCAAGATAGGAAAACGTCAATGACTCAGCTGGGGAGGGCAGGAAGGTTAGAATATTTTTCTGTGTGAGCTAATGAATTAAAAGCCTTGCTGAAAATGCTGGATGTTCTCTGGCATGACAAACCAGCAGGCCCATGAATTTCTAGCAGGGTAAGAGAGGGCTCTGTGCTGCCTACAGAACCTACTGGAGAAAAGAGCACTGCCACTTAGACGTGCTTGAGAGAGGCTCAGGAGAGCCTGTCCTGGACACAAAGACAGCTCTCTAAGGGTGTGTTAAGTGGGCACAGAGCAGGAGAGTACAGTGCAGAAAGGGGCTGTTGGGCAGCAATGAAAGTTCATGCCTTTACTCTCCTTTTGTTATTCTTTTCTAAGCTGTTCAGTGACCAGCAAGCAGTGACCAGCTCCCAGGGCACTCACTAGAAACCATTTGAGTGGGACATCCTTTGATGCTGCCAGTGGCACAGGGATCTTCCTCTTACTAAGTTTCTACCCTGCTCTCACCCTTCTACTGGTGCCAGAGGAAAGGTTAAGATTGCTTGGGTTGAAAGTGAGAAATGTCCTCCACTGAAATCATTACTAAAAGCCAAAAAACTTGTAAGAGATTAAGAGACAGCAGAGTACAGCTGTTACAGAGAAAGTCTAAGGTAGGAAAACAAAATTTTTGATGAAAAATTCACAAATGCTAGTCCTCTTGCACTGCTTGAAGTCTATTCCTTTTCCCCCTATCGGCATTGCTCTATTCTTTCACTCTGGCTCACTGTGCAGCAAAGCCCTCCTCCAACACAGTATCAGCAGAGGAACTCTCACCGCTTTTAACCACTGACATTTTTTTCTCTGAGAGACATCAGTTCCATGTTTCTCATATTCTGGACAAAGTGAAGTTCAAGTTATAGAAGTGCTGAGTACGTAAACAACTCTGGCTGAGGTTAGGGGATCTGTGATTTGAGCAGACATCATGTGGGCACCCTCAAAAATCCCACCTGGGCCTCACTGGTGGAGCATTCTGCAGCTCATGTCTGCCCCATATTTTCCAGTTGGTAAAACCCAGGTGCTCTGCTCACAGAAGTGTTGGAAAAGAAATTCCTTCCTGTGGGAAGCTCACAGTTGATGCACTGATACACATGAGAGAAAAGGCCAGGAGAAGATGAATAATTCTAAAAGCAGGGATTTGATGGCATGTGGCAAATAATGCCTGGGGCCACATGCTGAATGGAAAAAGGACAGAACAAAATATTGACTGGCCCTTCATTAATTGCTGTCTGTCTATTGTGCCCTGAATAAAGCAGCAGCCTTGTTGAAGAAAAAGTAGGCTGTGATGAGGTAATTAAAGACCCCATCAGAAGGAATATCTGCCAGGAGGTTGAATTAAAATTGCTCTGACAGCCTTTATTGTGGCAATTCCTCCTTTTGCTGCTTGACTTTGCAGCCTTAATGATGATGTATGAGTGCACAGCTGCAGATCCAACAGGCTGGATAGGCCCACGAGACTGTCCCGTCATCCTCAGAGGCAATGGGCACTGTCTTCTGCATCTTCTGCACTGCCTGCAAAGGCAGGTCCTTCTGCCAGAACAACTCTGCATTTCAAGTTTTGGGCCCCATCCTGACACTAAACACCTGTGTCCAGAGGTTGTGTGTCTTATGGCCTTAGACTGATACCATCCCAGGCATGTGCTGCTCTCTGGCAGATGTGCAGATCCAGATGTGTGGATCCTTCTGCCCACTGGATCTGGGATGCTCTTCCTGGTTCACCTCTTCTTGTGTTTCAAAAAAACTCCTCTCTACACCTGTAAGCTCTGCCTTCAGTTTTTGAGATCACCTACACCTGGTAATGCTTTCTTTGACCTGGCCATGACTGACATGAAAGCTGGGAGTGAAGCCCCCTCTCTGCTTTATAGAGGTTGCTGCTTCTTGTTATTCCTGAGGCGCTCTGTTTGCTGCCATCCCCAACTCACTTCTCCCAAACTTAAATCATTGTCTTGTTGTCTTTTTCTGCACCATTTTCAGAGTGTAAGAGGAGAGCAGAGTGTAATAAACAGAAAATCTTTTCTAGGCCAAATTTGAAAGATCAGAAAAACCCCTTACAATTTGTAGAGGAAGGAGAAAATGGAAGGAGGTCAAGAAAACAGAAAAGAGTCAGCTTCAAAACTCCCCGTCACCAACCCGGCTCCCTTGGCAGAAGGATTGCAACCTGTCTCAGGGATTCCACCAGGACCTGGTCCGTGAGTGCCCTACAGCTTTTGTAGGGACAAGTGGAACTGTCTTACCTAGCTCCCTGCATGTTTAAACAGTGCACAACTTATGTAAGTGTCTAAAAGAACTTTGCTTTATTCTCCCATGTTGGCCAGTAGATTTGACTTTAAAAGGAAAATTTAAAAAAAAAAATTAAAAAACCCCAACAAAACCAAAAAACAAACACATCACACACACACACACAAAAAAACCCCGCTACCAAAAAGCTGCTGAACTGATTTCCAGGTCTGTAAATTGTATTCGTAATGGGAGCACTACTAAGGTTTAAAGGCAAATTATATGTTTTGCCTCAAAAATTAATTTTTTGGTTTTTCTGCTCCTTCTCTATTGGTAATTATAATCTGTAAACTCACTCCCACACACGTCTGCATGTTTTATGCAACTCCTAATACTTGTATCTGTCATTAAAGAGCACCTTTCAGGTTTTGAAAGTGACACATTTGCGTGGGTTCAGTGAAAAGGATTCATTTACAGAATTTAGGGAGATGTTAAGTGCTTGGCCAGCTCCCAGCAGAGGCCTCACCAAAATTCCACATTAAAACAATTAGCTTCTCAAACACTTGGGAACAAGGATGCCAGCTGCAGGGATTTTACTCTGGATTTAAACACATGCACGCTAAAGCAGATGCAAACACCCAAATACATGTCCAGCTTCATCCTGCTTTCAGACAGTCCCTGGACAGAGGGTATGTAAAAATACTTCAGGATGGGGAGCCAGTGTGCCTGACGGGTGGCCTAGCAGGAGAAAATAATCTGCATTACTGTTTGAAGTAAATTGGGCTCATGTTAACAATCCCTTTCAAAATGAAGGTGCTGTCAGCTGTTTTAATTTAATTTACTCCACCTAAATTTACTTTTTGGAAATGAGCTAAATGAATAAATTGAATTATGGCTACTTTAACTCTGAAGGAGCATATCCACATAGGAGCTTGCTGTTGTTTCACTAATCAGCTTTGCATTTACAGCTTAAATGTATTTAGATTAGCTCTCAAAGGCATCCTCACAAAGGTATGCCTGCAGATACCCACCTGCTTTCTTTTTCCTTCCCTCATCTTGTTGCTCTGAGGAAACCAGGGCTCAGTAAGCAGATTTAAAGCATCTGTGTTACTTCTTGCATCACACTGGTCTGTGCTTTACCTGTGTTCCTAAAGAGCAGGACAGAGTACTTGGCTCTGAAAGTAGAGATAGGGACCTATGTGAAGGGTGGGGTGACATGGGTAATGTCTCATGTACATAGCATGTTAATCCCAATATTGTATTGCTACCTTGAACAAGCTCAAGAGACTGCCATTTTCTGCTACATCTTATCATTTAAGTGCAATCCATTATTTTCCTGCTACTCCTTAGGAAATGGGAGGACAGCAGCCAAGACAAAACCTATCCCATCCTATCTGCAACTTCCTGCTCCAGGGTCAGCAAAGATACACAAGGGTGACTGCATGTGAGCCATGTCCATTGCTTGTAATTGTGACTACTTCTCCTTCACTTGTGTGACAGTGTGGCTCCAGATACAAGTGAATTATTTCTGCCTCTGTGCACTGTCTCCTGGATGAAGCAGGTGTGTCTTGCTGCACTGAGCTTGGGAGGGAGGCCAGGAACTGAGGGATGGATGGCAAGTAGTAGGATGCCTTCTGTGGCAGAGGGAGAGATATCTGCAGACTCTCCAGGGGGCAGGCTCTAATATCTGCCTTCTCTAGAAGCAGAACAGATCAGCCCCTGCATTCAGAAAGGCAGAGCCACAGGATATGGACCTGATGAGATGTCCAGGTAATGCTGGGATTCTCCACAGATCACATCAGTGGGGTTTGTACAGCCTAGAAATCACAATCTGCTGTAATGGATAAGTGATCACCTGGCAAACATGACTATATGCTCACTTACTGGAAATAGACACTGGTGACTGCTTGAAAAAAAAATCAAGCCTGTGGTAATGGCTGAGGTTTTCTGACCTTTGGTCTAACATTTCAAATTTGTTTTTATTGCTTCTAATTAGCCTTGCTTTGGAGCATGCACATTATCTAACTGCCAGGGCACTGGCTGTCATTATCTGCTGGGTCATTCGGTTTGTGTTTTTTACGATTGAAACTTGTCAGGCATTCCCAGAAAATACTGCATTCCCCTTGCAGTGTCAAACATGGCACTGGTTAATTGTGCATCGCTGAGAGTGAAGTGTTGATTGTTTAGCTGCGATGGACACAATGGAAACGTCTCCTCAATATGGAGGGGAAAGTGTAAAAATTAGATCAGCAGCAACATGACAGCAGCCAGATTTCTTAGTTTCAGGGATCAGAGGTTACCCATTTTCCAGCCCTGATGACTCATTTTTGATCCCACTCACATGGCTCAGATAACTTAATTTTCTCCTCCCTTTGCAACAATTTAAACACCAATTCTCTTCTATTTTGACTTTCTTTAAAACACCAGCTGCAATGTCACTAATTCAAAACTCCTCACCTCACCTTGCTTTGCCAGATGGAAAAAATAGTCAAGAAACGTGTATGAAAGAGATCCAAGTGCCACAGTGGCACAAGTGAGCCTATGGTGATGGCTATGTAAACCTCAGCTCATCTAAAACATCAGCCCAGTTTGTAAGCCTTCTGATTCATTTTAAGACCCTTAGGATTCCTGAACAATTAGAAATCCAGGTACAGTTGTTTTGGATGTGAACATGTACACTGCATTCAGAGTAGATGTATGTCCTTCTGTAGATGGGCTGGGAGAGCTACAGGCAGCAATCGCAATGTCCCTATTTTACAGAGTGTTAAAAAGAGCAATGCTGGGAACACCAGGCTGTTAGACCTCAATGTGAATTATGCATCTGCTATGTTTAGATAGAAGCAATTTTCCTGTTGAAATCAGAGGTTGGCATTTTTTCCCAAGGGATTCTGTAACTCAAGGCTGTGTTGAGATCAAGCATGTAGAAGAGGTTTTTTTAGCTGTAAAGGTGAATGTATTCAGATTATTCAAGTGGTGATTTTTTGGATGTACAATTAGTTGAGTGAGAGATGTGGTATAAATTTGGTATTGTAATTGCTATGCCTCTGAGATTTCAATTTGCAAAACAGTTTGCATGGCTGCAAGATTAACTGATGTCTGTACGATGAACATGTAGCAGAGCGGTGGTTTGATTAGGACTGTCTCTCAGTTGGCTGTAGGCCCCCCCAAAATATTTTCTCACAGGTACCTGATGTGAACAGAGTGGTTGATACTCACGATGTTTCAGTTTAGTGGATGCCTGTGTGGCTACAAAAAGAGCAGTGTCTAAAAATCCCACTTTTAAGTGCTGTTGGTAATAGAGGATTTCCTTTTCCTGTGTTAGCCAAATCACAAAAAAGGAAGGATGTTTAAGGCCCAATTTTATCCTCTTTGCGTATTTGTATTATATTATTTCCTTCGCTTGCACAGAGAAGAATGAGAATGACTCAGCAGTGCTGCTCCAGTGGGACTGGGTGAGTGGGTGCAGAGAAATGGGGTCTATATGGAAGCGCCAGCCCAGCCCAGCCAGGAGCCAAGCCCCACCTGCCTGTCCAGTGCTGGCTGGGCCCTGGGAATGGGCAGACAGGCTGNATTTGGTATTGTAATTGCTATGCCTCTGAGATTTCAATTTGCAAAACAGTTTGCATGGCTGCAAGATTAACTGATGTCTGTACGATGAACATGTAGCAGAGCGGTGGTTTGATTAGGACTGTCTCTCAGTTGGCTGTAGGCCCCCCAAAAATATTTTCTCACAGGTACCTGATGTGAACAGAGTGGTTGATACTCACGATGTTTCAGTTTAGTGGATGCCTGTGTGGCTACAAAAAGAGCAGTGTCTAAAAATCCCACTTTTAAGTGCTGTTGGTAATAGAGGATTTCCTTTTCCTGTGTTAGCCAAATCACAAAAAAGGAAGGATGTTTAAGGCCCAATTTTATCCTCTTTGCGTATTTGTATTATATTATTTCCTTCGCTTGCACAGAGAAGAATGAGAATGACTCAGCAGTGCTGCTCCAGTGGGACTGGGTGAGTGGGTGCAGAGAAATGGGGTCTATATGGAAGCGCCAGCCCAGCCCAGCCAGGAGCCAAGCCCCACCTGCCTGTCCAGTGCTGGCTGGGCCCTGGGAATGGGCAGGCAGGCTGTCAGCAGTGACATGGGCAGTGCTGATGCAGTCCCAGGGCGAGGCATGGACTGGCTGCCTGGCTGGCTTTCCATTCTTTGGTGTGATTCTCCATTTGGTCCGCAGCTGCTGCTGTGTTTGGGTCTCCAGTGCTGTCTAGGAACATGTCAATGTAATTATACACAGAACCAGAGAAACGGCTTGTTCTCACTTCACTGTGCCTTTCAGGTCTCCCTCCCAGGGCCCTACTTTATTTATTTTTGTCTCAGTGTTTATCTCTTCAAAATACCACTGTGCCTTAGGTTGGTGACCGAACTGTGGAGATGATGATGAACTGGTGGCAGCTGTGACAGTGGTGAGGAGGGAAGGGCTGGTGGAGGCAAAGTCCTCTAAGCCCTATCAGCCCCTAGTTTATTTCAATTCTTTTAAAATTTATATTGAAACCTTTTTCTGCAAGTAAAAGCAGAAGAACTGACAAACACACATCCATGTGATAAGGAAGTCATGTTTCCTTATGTCACTACAACAGACAGGTTTAGAGGGGCCAGATTCCTTGGGTACAATGGGGTGAATTGTGACCCTTTTTTGCCAGACCTGCCTCTGCTCAGACAGCCAGCCCATGGCTGAGGCTGTTCAGTCACTTGTGCCCATCTTGCTGTGCCCAGCATGTCTGGACCTGGAGGGAGGAGAGGCAGCGAAAGTGACAGGCTGTGAGATGGAGGATTTTAATTAAGAGTTCTAAGAAAAGAATATTTAAAAGTAAATAGAATAGAAATATTACAGAATTAACTGATAATAGATATTTACTTTTCCTTAAAGCAGCAAACATTCATCATGCACACTGTAAACACACAACCAAGGAATGCTCTGTCTAGAAAACAGTAGTGAGACTTATCAGGAATCAAAGTTTTACAAAGCAGGCCTTTCCCCCAGACAAGCTCTGGGAAGCTAGGGAGCTGGTTCTGTGGTGCTGCGTTTTGAGGAGCTCAGTTCTTGCCCTGTGAACTCCTGGGGCATCATTGCAAAAGTACTTTGTATTTAGCATAACCTTACTTCTTTGGAGTTCAGTAGTAAAACTTCCACTGCTCTGCTACGGCTGTAGCCTGAAAGGCACTGGAAATGCCACACTCCCAACTACTGTGAAAATTAAAGTTTGGCATGACTGCTAGGTAATTTGAGTTAACAGGCACAGTGGCATAGCAGTGTCACATTGGGATCTTTGAAAGCTGTGGTCTGGATGCTGGAAATGCTGACGTCACTTGGAATGTTGGGTGTTCCCTGGCCACATAGTCAGAGTCTGCCACCAAAATGTCTGACCCAGCTATGAACACCCTTGGCAATGGGGGCAATCAAGTGGTGAGCAGCTGCATGAACCCAGCTGTCCTGCAAATGATACAATCTGCAGAAGGAAATATCCACAGTGATAGCAGGGCTGTTAATGAGCAAAAATGAAGTGAAAAATTTCAGGCATGCGGGAGCTGCGGTGAGGAGAAAACAGTGGTGAGTGCTTCACCCAAAAAGGAGCAGTGGGGCCCTTCTCTTTGAGAGCTCAGGGCTAGAACAAAGCCCTTGAAGCCTCCTGGAAGGACCAGCCCTGCTCTGGCCAGAGGAGGATGGGACCAGCTGGTCTCTAACCACCTGTAATTTGTGTTGAGCTGCCAAAGCCTTCCTTGCAGATGCACTTTAATGTAAGACTTCACACATGGCTTCTCCTCAGAGTGCATCCCACACACACTTACCTGCTGCTGGAACACCACAGTATCTGACAATACCTGTCCTGTCTCTCTTCCTTTGTCAGGAAGGAAAAACTGCCACACTTTAAATGCACAGCCCAGCGGGGCCCAGGGAACAGCCATACTGGCAGCAAGCCGGAGAAGAGGAACCAGGCGCATCTGAAGGACCAATCCCTCTCCACACGATGAGAGGATAGGAGAGAAGAGGAGAGGAAGGCTGCAGGGCAAGGTGGAGGAGCACGTCGCAGTCTGGAATCGATGTTTCTCTTTTTTTTTTCTTTTTTTTTCCCCCAGACAAGTATTTCTAAGATAACAAATAGTCCAAGGAGCAAAGGGAGAGGGGAAATTAGCTAGAAATTTTACTATTGATTCTTTTTTATTTATAGATGGTGAATCAATTTCAGGGCTTTTTTATTTTTTTCCCTTTTTTTTTATCTGTGGAGGAAAAAAAGAGTGAACTGATAGATTTCCTTCCTCTACCAGTCCCCTTCTCTCTTTAAAGGGGTAATCCATACAATGAACTAACGAGGGAGTCCTGGCTCCTCTGCTGCACCACCTTTTAGTGTCAGGCTCAGAAGCTCTTATGCCAATTGCATGTGCTAGTCCTGTTAGCTTGCATTAGGAGAGCCTGATAAATAGCTTCTGAGAGCCAGGCAGGCATTCCTCAGTGTGCCGTTTATCATCTGCTGCATGGTTAGGTTTTTTGCTCTTCTATCAGATCATTTGAGGAGCGGGGTCATATGAGAAATGTTACTGCCAGGCTGCAGGCATGAAACCTGCCTGGTACACAGGTCTTGCAGGAAGAACAGTGATCCTCAAGCAAAAATTGGTCAGAGTCTAGAAAGACTGGGCTTCCCAACAGATGTATGACTGAGGCAGTGTGGGCTAGGGATAGTTATGAAATGGGTGAACAAACACAAAGAAATCCCAAGTAAAATCTCAGCATCTTCCCATTACATGGACAGCATGTGAAATCTCTGCTCAAAGCCACCATCACTAGGCAGTCTTGTCTCCTGCATTGTGTGACTATCTGACACATCTGCCAAGCGATTCTCAAACTGGAGATTAACAGAGGGTGACTCTCAGAGGAGTCTGAGTGTCTCCCAGGAGATGGGGAGAGTGCATTTAGAAGTGCATCTTTTCATCTCATCAGAAGTCTTGGGAAGCAGCTTCTCTTCACTGTCTCCTGCTAGGAGTTGGGCTGCAATGGTGGCTTGAGGAAGAGAAGGAGCTGGACATCCAGTGGATAAGACAAAGGATGAACCAGACTGAGGTGAAGAAAGATGTGTGAAACAAGAGCTCCTCTCTGTGTGGGGTGGCCTTGGAGAAGGACTAGCCTCAGACATTCTGTTCTGTAGTAAAAGAGCTGGGTTGGTAGTTCTTCTCCTCTTCCCCAGGATATGAATGCTAAAATCTAGGAACATGGGGACTGACCAGGGGAACTCTTTTGAAAACAATAAAGAGGTATCTCATTGTAAGGAAAATGATTTAAAACATCAAGCAAATCTGGTATTTTCAGTATTTCAAGGTGAGGGGGTTAAACTGTGTACATTTTTAGGGAGAATTAAATGCCTTTATATGATGAATTCCAAGGCATCCAAAAGGGACAGTGCTGGCTCTCTGTCTCCAAAAGCAGAATAATGAATAACAGTGATAGAGTGATAATTAAAATGACCTCTTGAAGATATGGATTAGAAGTCTCGCAGAGGGGGTAAGTTCTCCTTTCAATTCATCTAGTGCTAATTTATGACTATCATTTGGTTTATAGGGTTTTAGTGGAAGACCTTCAAAGTTGGTTTACTGGGGTGAAAACATTCCTTCTGTATATTCATTGGAAAACCATTTGAGAATTCCTCATTATTTATTTTTGAACATTTCTATATATACACATATATAATGAGAGAGTTGCAGTATGTGCTTAGCCCCTAAAAATTTACTCTAGAAATATGCTTAAAGTAATAAAAGCAGCTGTGGAATTAGTGTGTTGTTTCATTCTCATTTCTTCCTTCTCACAGGCTCCCAGATCACTTCAAAACCAAGATATGGACAGGTGGACTCTGGCAAGCCCTTGTGCTGCTCTGCTATCGGCTGTCAGAGGCTCCCTCTATCTTACTTGTCTTCTGACACTTGTATCTGCCCCACAGACTAAAATTTATAGGTAATGATGCTTCCTTTCTGCTGAGATATTCCAAGGTTTTAGTTGGATAGAAAGAACAGATTGGAAACAGTTACCCATATGGGAAATGATGACATCCTATTTGTCAACTCCCATGCTGCTAACCTTCCTCCTATCCTCTCCACCTGCCTAGCAATGACATAACATCCAAACATAGGTTATCTTCCAAGAGCATCTGCCTTGCTCTTCAGTTGGGCAGCATACCCACTCTTCCCCATCCATTCCAGAATGTTGTGTTCAAATCCCTTGCTCTTACCTCCAAGTCATTCCTCTTTCAGTTTGCTTCTGGCACCTTCTGGTCCAGCCCCTACGCAATTTTTTCATGCTGAGGTGCCAATTACATCTCTCCTGAGCCCCATAGGCAGAGCTGATACTTATAGCGCTTTCTTCAGAGACCTGCCTCTGTTTCCAGGGTTCACCAATAAACCATGTTTCCTGGAAGCTCTCCTGGACCAGCTGGGGATGGGAGCCTGAGCCTTTCATTCTGGAACCTTTGCCTGATAAGGGTTTACACTTTGATGTGGCAGAGTGTGCATGATATGCACACCCTATTTTTTGGAGAGACTAGCATGGGAGCTGGAAGTAGACCTTTTGTTTCCAGACTCTAGTTCACTTTCCTTCTGTGTGACTGCTGAAGTTTCCTCCTCCATCTGAGCAGGTAGATCCTGCTTCATAGCCTTCATGAGCCTCTTATTCCTGGGGCATGAGCTGTGTCTCAAATGTAAGTAATGCATATCATGCACCTAACAGTAACTTTTTGCTTGTGTCAGGTCTAAGGGAAGGTAACCGGCATTTCTGAAAGGTTCAGAAGCCAATATGGGTCCAAAACTAGGCATTTAATTGGACAGAATGATATCTAATCTTATGAACAAAGGGACATATTTATCTGAGTGCAAGTGGAAGGTTTTTCTTGTGGGGAGACCAGTGCCCCACTGCAATGCTCTTCCTGCCTCTTCCCGCTCTCTGCACGGGGAGCTGCAGGGCCCTCCCTTGGAGCAGTAGCAATGTATTGGCCTCTCTTCGTACAGGACTGGGTCATGAATATTAAAATGCTGAAATTAACTTGTTTTCTATGCATTCTGCTCTCCTGACAAGAAAATCCCACTACAAACCCCTGCACCGGCAGTCTAACTGTGCTGAATTGGACCCTCGCTTTGAGGGGATTATATATTCTGATTGGGGCTGAGTTTGCAATTATTTTCTCTGCCACACCAAAGACCTTTACTGCAGAGCTGCAAACCAGTTATAGGAACATGAAATGCTTTGACTTCTTCACTAGGGAAACATTAATCCAATCACAGGTTATGTCCATTACAGACTATGGCAATATTGTATACAGGAATTCCCAGGAGAAAGTTCTACAAAAATTGGAATCTCTCTATAACCATGTTATGAGATTTACTGGTGTGGATAAAATGGGCAGAGTTAAAATTACCAGGCTGGCTATCTCTAAAAGACAGGTGAAGTCTGCTGGCTATCATTGCTTCACAATATTACAAATGGAAAAGCCCTGAAGTAATTGAATAACACATCTGCTGAAAAAACCTTGTGAACTGCTATAACCTAAAGATGGACTGCAAGGAAACAATGTAGGTACAGCACACGGTTAAAAGGAAAAAGATGCTTTCCCTACCTGGTGCAGGAAGATACCGCAAATGCAGGTACAAACTCTCTCTTTGCCACCTAGATTATATGTGTGTGTGTGTATGTGCTCCATATATTTGTGTGTGTGTGTGTGTGTGTGTTTGTGTCTATTTACCTCTTTCTTTTCACATAAAAATAAGTTAAACCAGATTCCTCAGCAGCTGGAGGCATGGTGCTGGATGATAATGCAGAGCTCACTGCATTTCGTTTTCCACTGGAAGTTGCTGAAAACATAGCTGGCAAAGGAGCTGGTTTCTGTCCCCTTCATGTCTCTCTGCCCTTGTGCAGAAGAAAAGATTTCAAAGCACTTTGCAACAGTTGAAGGTTATCCCTGTATTTTAGTATCAGTATTAAGTGGTCTATAGCCAGAGTTTAATAGCAGAGAGCAACTAGTCTGGGTCGCTGTAAGCCCAGGGCTACAAGAAGATGTGGATGGAACTCCTGTGGCTGAGGCAGAGTATCTGTGTAAGGCACTGTACCCTGCACACCCCACTCAGAGGGAAGAATGGCCACAGCCTGCCACTGCCTCCATATCACCCTGTGAGTGCAACCACGTCATCTCCAGGCATGAGGAGCCAGGCTTCCTGAAGCCACATGCTCCAGATCCAGCAGAGCTGACCCACCATCATCTCATCCCTTCTCTGGAGGTAAGTGCACTGTGGACTGGGCTTTTGTGGTATAAGAGGGGATTTCAGGACAGGTTAGACACAATTTATCCTCCTACGATTCTGCCTGGGCATGGAGGAGCACCTCTCATTACTCATGTTCCTCCCCATCTGGTAGCTCTGAGCAGGGATCCAAGAACACCTGACATGGACTGCACTTCAGCAGCATGGCTGTCAGGGGCTGTCATAGCTGGTCAATATGAGGAGGTGTGATTTATTTCACATTTCATGCAACTCTCCATGGCAGACCAGCACACGTGGAAGGACAAGCAGCTTTTGAGAGAGTGAGTCTGGAGGGATTTGAATCCTTCTGTGGAAGGAACACATGGGAGACTGAGAGCATGAATACTGATGGGCACATATGTAAAAGAACTTTGAAGTATTTTTTCTTTTTCATTAAGTCCTTTATAAAAAAATTCTTAATCATTGAAAACGCTTTAAAGAATCCAAATTCACAAAGTATAAAAATGCTGCTTTTCCAGTAAGGCTTGAAATTTACTGTCTGTTAGCAGTGGGAACAGAAACCAGCCAACTCAAACTTAGGCTGTACTACCAATAGCCTGGATATAGGAAGATTTTATTACCAGCTAGTGTTTGGAAGAAAAAAGTACTAGGGCATGTTATGCCATTGGAGACAAAGTCTTTCTCACAGTCATAAAGGAGTCAATATCCTACTGCGACTCCCCTGTTACATGCACAAAATTATACTGAGTATAAAGAGCCTCATGTTCATTTTGCACATTTAGGGTTGCTACCCCGATACTTTCAACCAAAGCAGCCTGAACAAGTGCTAAGGATTTGTACTCCTTTCCCCACTTTGGTGCTAGGTGAAGGTGGGGGATTTTGGGGTGTTGCTTCATGTATATACCACTAAGATTAATGTTCTATAGTATTTATGGCCCATTTTAAGGCTGGATTAATTTTTCTAGGTTCTAAGCATTATCCATGTTGTATGATGCCCTTTCCAGAGCTACGCTGCCATGAACACTAAATCCACTTGCTGGTGTTTACAAGGCTGAAGGCTGATCACAGCCCTGCAGGGAGACAGCAGGCTTTTGGTGGGGATGTTGTTTCCTGGCAAATTCATGTTGTACTTAGCACTTAATCATTTCTGTGTCCCCTAAGGCAGATTTCTTTTCCCTCTCAGTTGGTCACAGCCCTGTCACACTCTCAAAGAGTTTGAGCAGCTGATCCTGAGTCACCAAGTAGAAAATACAAAGTATATCTGAGGAGGCTGGATGAAGAAGTAGGAAGAAGAGGGGAGAAAAAAAAATGTGGAGAAGCACAATTTAACTTTAGCTTAGGAAATTGGTTAGAACATAGAGGTGCTCTTTAGCATGGGAGTTTTTAGTACTCCTATTCTCCTCACTTCTTAGCATGGGATCATGTGTCTAGCAGAGTTTGTGGTTCAGCACTGACTGGTGGGTGAAAGAAACCTTGGGTCGTTTTAGAAGAAATGTTTTGTTATTCTTAATAAAGCCAGGACTTTGCCCTGGAAATCATGGCTGTAAATCTCGGCTCTTCTATGGATCAGATATTGCAAGATTTAGGATAAGGTGAGAAATATTTATTTCTGTGATTCATTTCTACCATCCAAACCCCCATGATTTTTGACTCACATTAATTTTCTTTACATATCATTTTTCCATGTGAGGAAACACCCATTTCTCACACGGTGTCCCAAGACACAGGCAGATGAAGTGAGCTGACACAAGACAGAAGTGGGTCACAGAGCCCATGAGGGAAGTGGATGAGACTCCATCACTGAGCCACAGCAGTCAGTTGAGTGATGGCCATGGGTGCTTGGCTGAATCATCACAGATGCTCCCAAGGCAGTGTTGGCAGAGAGTAAACGGT
>VYZS01070191.1:1013-12666 GCA_013400695.1 Neodrepanis coruscans | reverse complement strand
TTCTTGTATGAAAGACACTAGACTAACATAAATTGCGATTGTAACTGTAAAGTACTCAAATATATTTTTCCTCTAGGGTTCTCTAGTATATTTGGCTGAAAAAAAAAATAAAATAAAATAGACTTGTTTATTGTGTATATTTTTTGTAGTGTAATTAAATGTCTCTATGGTTTCCACTTGGAAACAAAGTCCTCTTCCCCTGCTCAAAGCACTCTAAGGGCCTACAAACAACTTTACAAAGCTGACCTCTTTCAAATTGCAGGTGAAAAAGCACTTTCTTTTTCACTCTGTCCAAACTGCAGAGGAGTGAATCTCTTGGCACTTGCAGCTCTGTCATTTCCAGGCCATGATAATAGCCATTATTTGAAAAAAACATCAGATTCTTGAGTCGATCTTTCCTACTCTCCTAGTCATACTGACTCGCTGTAAACTGGACCAATGCAAAATTTTCCTTTCTCCACCCAAACTAATGATGAGCAGATTCTTTGTGATGATTACTTTGGATTTTATCTAAAGTGAGTATTAAGTGAGAAGGTATCTTCCCCACACAGGGTTAGTACTTGTCAGCGTGGCAACTGCTGTACCCTAAGGATGTAAAACAACCAATGAAACTTTAGCTCCCTGTCAGGGGTGACCAGAGGTGGCTGTTCAGGCTGGTAGAGCACAGAGGTTCCCTGCCTCTCCAGCCTAGGCACAGGCTCACTGCAGCTCTGCAACATCCACAATGAGATTGAGGACAAACAGTCCTCAGTGGCTTTATCAGAGAAAAATGTTGGAGAAATTTGCAGAAATGTGATAATGTAGCTACAGACTCCAGACACGTCTCACTTCACACGTAGCAGCTACGTTTGGAATTTAGCTCTTCAAAAACACCAGGATCTACTCTGATCCTTTTTTCAGTGCTCAGCAGCAGTGAAATTACTGAAGTGCCTGGAACTACTGCGGGCTGGTGAGAGTGAACGGTGTGGATCAGAGCAGTATCCTGAACCAAGGGTAGTAGTCTTTGTTCAGTAAATACAACCCCTCCAGTGTGTCCTTGCTTTAACACCACTTCTGACCCAGAGCTCCCATTAAGAAACAAGTGCTAATGGAGTTATTGTAATCCCTCTTTGGACAAAAGGCAGCAGTTGATAATGGATAACCGCAGAAAGAACACTTACAGAAAAGTCAGAGGACGGGTAATGGATCTTTGGAATAAAGGTGGAGGTGAGATACTTAAAAAAATTAACTTCTTCTTCTCCTTTGGTCTTCTTTTAATAAAATGGTGATAAATCCATTACCTGCATAATGAATCTGTCTTAATACACAAGCAAGTGCAAATTAGACGCTACACTTCAACAGCTTGTGCTCCACTCTAAGTGAGATGGAGAATTATACAAGCACACAAACACTCCCTGGAGTACCTGAATAGAGCTGCTAGAATAAATGCTGAAACAGTTGCAGTTAATTCCTGATACATGTTTAAGCACAAAATGTTAAGCCCTTCTTTTGGCCCAGACTTTCATAAGATTTGATTGTCCTTACAGAAAATTTCAGATGAGACTTCTCTCAATCTCACCTCAAAAACTTGCAAAAAAAAAAAAAAAAAGCGGAAAAGCACCTACCTAGTAACATGTGATGGATCTGCTTGCTTCCCTGTGGCTCTTTCTAGATCCTAAAACTCTCCCTTATAATTCAGGACTAGTTTTGATGTTTGGAACAGTAACCTTCCTAAATTTCTCTTGAGCGGTGGTCAGTCTTGCATCTGAACACGCCATTTTAATTTGAAAACATTATTGTATCATGTGCATTCTCCAGTTCTGACTTCTGCCTGAGCCTTTCTTAGTGTTCTTCAAGAATTCATTTTTCTGTTTCTGTGAGCATCTTAAAACAGATGAACACCTCATCATTGAATATAGCATAAGATGAATATTTGGCATTGTCTCATTGAGTCATTATTCAACCAGAAAAATCATCCTTCATGGTTTGTATGTCCATGAGGTACAATTTGCCTCACATCTGTATCTCTTTCTACTCGTCATTGTTGGTTCAATTTGTTGGCTCAAAACATCCAACCTCTTCTCTCCCGGACTTTCTGAAAAGGTCATATCTAATGACAAAGCAAAGCTGATAAGAACACACAATTTAAGACTTGCAAGGCTGATCCTACACCTCTGTGATGAAGCCAGAATAGCAGCAGTAATATTAGCAGCAGAAAAGGTTTTTCTCATCCAAACTCTGGGGAATATTTGAAGACAAGGAAAAAAAAATCCACAACAAACACAAGAAAATACATATCACAAAAGTGTACAAAATCCCAGGCAAAGAATTCAGTTTTAATTCATACATAACTGGTCCAAGCCATAGTTGGATCAGGACAAGCATACCAAATGTATTGTTGCCTTTGGATAGCTTTCCAGCATTTGAGAAGTAAGACTTCTCATCACTACGTTGAAGGAATGAGAAAGAGGTACTTGAGGTGACACATTTCTTCAGTATTCTAGCAGTGTGTGCACCTGTGCCTCAGGTTTTGCACTCAGTGAGGAATAAAAGAAGGCAGATCCCCAGAGAAGCCCTTTTCTTTTTCTCCTCATACACACATGTTTAGGGAAGACTCAAAGGAGGAAAGACACCCTATCACATTATCTTTTATGATAATCCTGGCTACGATCAGAACTCATCCATGTTCTTACTAAATTAAGATGGTATTATATTGCAGACCTTCTCAAAGAACTTTTTTTTTTTTCCATAATGTTTCCCCTTAAGATCTCTTGAAAAATCTGTTGATCTGTGTACACAAAATCCATCTGCTCCCTGAAGACTTCAGACTGCAAACACTGCTTTTAATAATGCACATCCTTCCTGTTGTTTGCTTTCCTTTTTTTTCTGGATGTGTACTGAGTGGTTTTGATGTTTCTTCTGTGGTAATGAAAAGGGGTACCTCAAACTTAAGCATCTTACACTTGGGAAACAAACACTCTCAGAGAAGACCTTAGGCACACCTTTTGAGATGTGAAGAATTCTCTCTTATCACCGTTTCATCAGTTGAAACATGAGACATTCCAAAAGCCAACCAGTACATACACTACACCAAGCTGAAGGAGCACATCATTCCTCTGTACACAGAAGGCCTAGGAAGCCTGGTCAGCCCTCTTGGTAGATTCCCAGGTGTTAAACAAAGGATGAGGTTTTTTAGTTGACTTCTCAGACGGAGATCTTAATAGGATCTGTCTGCTATTACTGGACACCTATTTGCATAGAACTTAGAAAATAATCTGAGGTCTCCTCTCATCTGTGAAAATGAATTGAATTTTGCCGTTGGGTTTTCAGGTTGCTTGGTGGGAAGAAAAGGAGGACAAAAGTACAATTGAGCATGCTTATTCCTGTGGAAGATCAGGCTAAACATCCTACTTAGCCAAGGAGAGGTGAAGGGAAGGTGACACACATGAGGGTTGAGGAACATCAGCAAACGAAGATAAAACAACACCAAGAAAAAGCAAAGAGGAACAAAAAGGCCAGGAAACTGCACAAGCACTCTTGAGAAGTTTTTAGTCCTTTACCTCCAAATTACATTGGACAAAACAAACTTCAGTAAACAATGTTTTTCCAGGTCAGTGCAAAAATAGAAATGGAGACTTTTTAATTAAGAATAAAGAATATAAGAATATAAATAATATAGTCATGTCTGAGAAAACAAAGGATTTATGTTATGGGTTGAACAGGGAATGTGGGGGAGGGGGTTGTCTTTTAAAATTTTATTTTTTTAATCTTTTCCGGGGAGACTGAAACAAGCAAATGAGCTGGACCCCAGTGCCTCGCAGCATGGCAGGGGTCGGAGATGGCACCACTCTTGCCTGCTCCCCTGTAGCCCCACTGGACACAGAGCACAGCGGGGCTCTTGCGGGGTTGGCCTGGCCCAGCCCAACCCAGCCTGTGTTCATTGCCCTGGTGTTGCTGATCCGGGACATGTCCAGGAGCAGCAGTGGCTCCGAGCGTAGCTTGGTTCGCTGGTGCTTCGCGGTGCAGTGGGCTCTGGCTCATTTCCCCTGCCTGCGTCACACTGCCCCAGCCCTGACAGGTGCGCCACAGCCCCTGCTGAGTGCACTGTGGCTTGGAGTGCGTGCGGGGTTTCCCTGGCCATCGTGGTGTACAAGGACAGGCAGCACTCACGTGATTGGAGGCAGTGGTGGCAGCGATGCACAAAGCGGGAGCAACTCCTGGGCCAGCACCATGGTGGGGGATGGGCCTGCAGTGGCAGGTGCTCCAGCCACCCCACACCCGGGTCCCTGTGGAGCTGATGGGGAGGCAGACCATGGTGGCAGCCCCTCCTGTCGTGGGCAGTGAGCGCCCCTGCGGGTAGTGCCGCTGGCGCCTCCAGGCCCCCACGTGTCTGCAGCGCTGTCAGGAAAGCAGCAGTGGTAATCCCTTCCCATGGCGGGTGCTGTCCCAAGTGTTTTTGGCACCAATGGCGCCGTGTTTGTTGCATGATGAGGTTCAGAGAGGGGGCAGTGTCCAGTGCCATGTGACACCAAACCAGGCTGCTGACCAATGGGGGAACTGCGTGCACTGGAAAGGGAGAATGAGAAAAGATGAGAACAGACACCTAATTAAAAGAGCAGAGATGGAAGTCAGCTCTCTCTCTCGGCTCTCTCGGCATGAGCAGCAGCATGGCATGACCATAGCTTGAGCAGAGGACCACGCGGCTTTATGCAGCAGCAATAGCAGTGTGGTATCTCTTCCATTTGGGGCCCCCTGGGTTTTCCTTTCACTGTCTTGATTTTTCAAGCAGCTCCAGAGTGGGACCCTGCCGCATCACCTTCCCAGCTCTGTCCACGTGGCAGAACTCCTTCGTCCTTTTCCACAGCCCAGTAGCCGGCCCAGAGGAGGAAAGGGGTTATTTCTTTTTGTGTGTTATTATTGTCGGGTTATTGTTTGTGTCTCTGGTTCAAGCATATAGTGGTTCATAAACTCCTTATATTCCATATATTCAATAAATTACTGTGTTGTAATTTATTAAATTATATAATAACTCTATTATGCCCCTCATCATTTAGAATGCCCCCTAGTGTCCAAATCACCTTCACCTAATGACTTAATTGATACTAAAATAATTCTAAACTTACCTCCAATGAATATAGTTGTAATGACAATTTTTCCACATCTTAACAATATCTAGGTATTGAATCTGGCCTGTTGTTGCCTACCCCTTCCACCCTGCCATATTGGAGGTAAAACAGCTGTTCAGTCATGAAACACTTCAGCAAGAGATATGCAGTATTTTTTTGGCATTTGCTTACAGCGCAACACAAGTTGTATGTTGCACTATTGCTGTACCTGCTGAGGAAAAAATGTGGAAAGGAAGAGAGTGATCATCTGCAGATGAAAGAAGTTGAAAGGATTCCAAATGGGGACTTGATTATAGATCAAGCTGTTGGCTTCTTTTTTGCCTTTTCCTTGACTTTTAAGAAGAGAGGGTAATGCTTTGGCTGAGGTTAGTGAACATCTGCTGTGAGAAGTGGCCTGGGTGGCATGAATAAAAATTCCTAAAGGCAATTTTTCCTATGTGCCTTTAGATTTGACCACAGTAGCCTGTATATGTAATATCTGGACTCCAGATTGGCAAATTCTTTGTACGTGTTGCTATTCTGGTACCTTCAGTAGGAAACTACTGAAAGATAAAGTTAGAAATGCATTTCAATGCCTGCATCTATAAATTACATAGCTGATGTTGTGGGATAGCTTAAGTCAATATAAAAAGCTCTACCCAGCAAGGCTTTCCTTTGTTTTACATCTGAAGATATCTGTCAGAGATGATCAGAATGCAAACACCACAAACTCCATGACTCTCTTAACTTGAGAGGTATGGAATCTAAATTCAGTTGGACATACCATGTTTTTTTATTCTCTGAAATGAAGACATTTTTAATGGCTCTATTTTCCTATTTCATGCCAATATTACAGCAGTTTCTGGTTATCTAATGACCAATCTTTACAACAGAGAAGTTGGAAAACTGTCTTACTTTGCTGTCCCATCTGTTCATTCCAGTGCAATGCAGTTGGGCAGTATTAAATGAGAATGTTATTATTATTAAAGACTACATTCAACATAGTTCAGTGAGGCTATTTAAATATTAGCTACAGGAAAGAGGAGGGTCAAACAAGGATCAGATACAACTGAACAGCTCTGAATAGTTTCTGAAATAGGTGGTTCCATGTAATCTCAGGCTTTATGTTCAGTCATTAGTCTTAATACGATTGTACAAATATGATTAGGACTCAAGTTCTGAAAGTATCCCATACTCAATCCCTACCTGCCTCTCAGTTCTTTGAGGATAAATATGCTGCACAGGACAGAGCTAACTGAGGAGGGTTTAACAAAAAGTGGAGAAAAAGTTATAGGGGAGAAAAATTATAGGAGAGACATTGGGGTGTATCCAGCCATTTCCTCTAGCTCTGTTTCTCAAGACCACTGAGTTGGCTTCCTGCCGAGCAGTGGAAAGGATAAACTGGGCTAAAGTAAATGTGCTCTCAAAGGAACACTGGTAGGTCTCTTCATTAAGACCAAATCGAACCCTCATCCCTCTTGCCAGACCTCTGCCGCTGATTAGTACCTTACTCCTAAAATCTCCCTGCAGCTGTTAATCAAAGACACCTTCATTGTCTCAGGCTGTTGGTATATAAATGAGAAGCCAAATTTTCCCTTCAGCAGTTCCAAGTCATTAGACTTTTCACATTACTTATTTGTCTAATCATCAAAACCTTTAATCTCTGGGGACTTTAAAAAAATGCCCAAATCCCAAGTAATGAAAATTGAGTTTCCTTCCTAATCTCACACCTTGCCATCCATCCTTCAAAACAGATAATGCTGCCCTTACGATTCTGATAAAAAATGAAAGCAGGTTCTCCCAACCTTATCTTCCTTCCCTTGATCATAACCACACCAAGCTGAAAAGACAGAATTAAGGATTGTACAAAGATACAGCTAATGGGGATAAAACTACATATAGCTGAAGCACATTACCGTTCTCCATACCTTATGTATATGAGTTATCATGTAATGTAAAAGTAAATAGTGCATATTATGTGTATTGACCTGAATCCTAATCACATTTATAAAACAATGTTAAGACCAGTGACTAAGTATAAAGCCCATGACTACAAACCTAATCTTATCTTACTTATTATGAGTTACGTTATTTTTTAAGCAGTTTAGCAACTTTGATTATACAAACTGAGTTACAAAGAAAGTCCCCCCTACATCTGCTCTTTTTTCAACAACAAAATGAAGGCTGTATATCTACAAAATCTATTATGAAGTTTCAAGATTCAAATTAACTAAACAGACAAGTTACACTTTATTCCATATCAATGGAAAAATACATTCTTAATGTTTTTACTGACTGACTGGCCTACCACTTTATAATCTCTTTCTTTCAATATTATGGAAGTTTGCCAGATGATAAATGTTTTCAACAAGATTGTATATACAGTATTATTAGTGCTTTAATGCTACAAGATATTATGGAGCTTTCTGTTTTAGACATGACAGGGTCAGTCACTTTAATTGTTTTGTCAAAATTTCATACTTGTAAATTTAAGTTCATCTGGCTCAAGACTGCAAATTTTTTACTCTTCCTCTCCACCTGCCTGTTTCTGAAAAGCCCAGTTCACACAAAATTTTTGCATGAAAGGACAGAAGAAATAAAGAGAAAGGAAAATTCTAGGAAAGTATTATCTCTTTCTACATATATTTGTACTTTCTGACTGCCAATAACAAGCCCTATTATGCCTTGCTTTTGTCTACTGTGTTATGCCTACCATTCCAGTGCAGTAAGAATGGAAAAGGATAGCTTTTCTTGATGCCTTTTCATAATTACAAATTCTTTAAAGTCACTCCTTTCAAATAAATATAGGTAGACAATCACTAACATTCAGTGAAACGGATGAATACTACATTGAATGCAAAATGTATATAGAGCAACAAAGAGAAAGATGTGATGTTTCATACTGAAGCTTTCACATGTCTCCAGGGCTTTTGTGTGACTTTCTGTCTTCCTCGCTGAATATACATTACTTTACAAAGATCTTTTCAAAGAGCTGCCAAAGAGGTAATTCACATTTTTACAGAAGGAGAGAACAAAATGTTTAATTCTAGTGTTAAATATATTCACTCCTGCCCCTAGCATCCACCCTTTTCTTTAAATACATGACTTTTTTTGAAATACATGTTTTGATTTGAACTGCCACATTTTGCTTGATTTGAGTCAAAACTGATTATTGAGGTTGCTAGCCACACATGAAAACAGAGGGGGAAAAACTATACCATCCTACACCTCTTAAAGTTTTGTCTCAGAGGATTTGACAGAAAAGCTCTGCAGTAACTATAACTTTTTTTTTTCTTATCCAAGACCACAGCTTTAATTGCGCCCATAACTTCTCTTATCAATACATCTGTATCCAACAGATAGTGTGCTAGCACTTCACTCACCTTCAATTTTTTTTGTTTGTTTTGGGAACATTCCTTTGTGGTTCTAAACAACATAAATTTGGTTTCCTCATCAAGAAGCTCATTTAGCTGCAGCTTGATTGCAAGTAATTTGCTGTAACTGTCTCCGTCTTTTAATTGTTTGTGCTTTTTTCTAATCTATAAACTGTAACTTCAGGCAGGTCATTTTTGTCTTACCGTTTCCTCTTAGAAAAGACATATCTAATAACTCACCTCATATCCTGTGGCTTTAGGCATCTGAAATCATATGAACAGAAGGGATAGACCATTGATTCAACTCCAAGTTCATTTGAAAAAAAAATTCTCCATAAAATCTCCTTTTTAAGGAATAGGAAAATAAAACCTCATCCATGAAATTTAGTTCAGTGGAAAATAAATGTGCATCATCATTGGTACAGAACTGACTCCCTGTTCTGTTTCCACAGTGTTTCCTTATGACCTCGGAGAGACATGAAATTCTAAGTGCCAATTTGGGTACTGCTACAATCCTTGATTTAATCAGAGTCCAATGCATTTTATTATCACAGTTCTGAATTGGCACCATTTCACCTACTGGAGACAGAATTCATGATCTCATTAGAGTCTCTGGACTTAGTCAAGCTGATGCATAAGGCAGCTATTTTTTTTAATTTTTTTTTTTTAAGTAATCTCATTAGAAGTTCTACCAAATATGGTATCCATGTCAAATCTCTTTAATTCCTCCCACCTAATCTTCTTTACCCCCAAAGTGTAACATAAATGCATTAGTCAGATTAGCAGCACATTCAGGAGTAATCCCTTACAAAACAAGAGACCTATATGTATTTTTCCTGATCCTCAAACTTTTGTTTGTGTTAATTATTCTAAAGCTGACTGACAGTGTGAGTAAGACTCTTCCCCCCACACTAGTCTGAATTACAATTAACAGATTTGCATTTTTTGCATCTTTTTCTTACAAAATAAGTATTTTCTACGCATTTTCTGTTCTGAGCAAGTGCCTGCTCTTACTCCTGCCGAAGTCTGTGGCCAAGTTTCTAAATAAACGTTTTCAGCACCATCTTAACTTTATAGCACTTACATAAAGGACAAAACACACAAAGCAGTATGGCAGCCTTGGGATCAGGAAAGAATGCCAAACGCAGTAGGTTTTCTTTCTCTAAGAGTTCCTTAGAAGCATTTTCTTCCAGGTCAAGCTCACAGTTAACAATAGCTAAAATAGGGGATTCCACCCAGAGGAGTACTCTTAGCGAAAAGAATTAGAAGCATATTCTTACTGTGGTGGTAAAAATTTAGAAACTTTATTAGTGCCTTGAAAAAATTTCTCTTTCTTTATTTAAACCACTGAAAATACTGAGACTGCATTATGAAATGCTCCTGCAGCCAAATTCAAACAAATGCCAACAAAAAGCTTTTAACCAGCCTCTGGCAGCTTTCTGTGAGAGAATTAGCGTATGTGTGCATATATACTCAGAGTAGTGTGCACTAGACTCATGTGTGTAAGTATTTTCCCTTCAGAACTCTCTTGTCCATGTAACATGCTTTTTTGATGAATAAATATACAGAAGCAACATTACTAGACAGCCTGCATAATTTATTGACATTGCCAATATTTGGGTATTTTGAGAAGATATATTGGCTGAGAATTTCTATTTCATAAACTAAGTAGCTGATGGTTTCTTGTATGACTATACAAATCATTTAAGTGTTCCTGAATCTCTTTCATTTTTCTTCAAAACATTTTCAAACAATATTGGAAGCCTCAGGAGTCCATACTTCAGCATCTCACATGTAAACTACGAGGAGACTTCCCTCTGGCAAAGCTAAAATGGCATAAAAGAATACTAAGGTCCCTCAAAACCAACATATTCAAGTCCTTTATTATACCATGAAAGGAAGCAAAAAAAAAGTTTCAATTCTGAGAAAGAGGTTAATTTTATGTGAAAGTTCTGACTTTCCCACATATACATGCATCTACACACACCTGGAAAAAAGGAAGCAATTTCCAGTTTCATGATTCCAGTTCGGTAAAGAAACTCCAGCTGGTTTACGGACACAGATGGTTTCTGCCTAAAAGATTCAGAACACCATGCCACATTTTCAAATATGTTATAACTCTTGGGAGCCTAAAGGACACAGGAGTTAACAGGACTGAACTGCTAAAACACTTCTAAATAAGTACCATTAGCATAACATTCCTGAATGTCCCTTGGGTACAAGTCCCATTTGGAGATTTTATGATAGGCTCCCAGATCTCATTTGCAGAGGATACATGATCTTCCATCAAGCAACAATTCTGTATCACTTACAAAAAGTCCTTTGGGTTCCTTCACTCCCTTTTCCCCTCACAGATACTGAGAGACTGGGCTGACTGAGAATGCAGAATAAGGTATTTAGCACACTGAAAATATTAATTCTATGAGTAAAGTATCAAGTTTTTGGACTGATGAAGTAAATATGGTTAATAACAGGAAAGACACCAACAAAATGCCTCTGGCACGCTGAGTGGGAATACTATAATACACCATGACCATATGGACTCAAGTGAGTAATTACATATGAGTAACCCATTTGATCTTTCATATTGCTAGGCTTTTATCTCAGATTGTAATGTTTCTCTGCTATTACCAGATTTTTGTTCTAATGAAGAACCTCCTCCTCTTTCAGCATCCTTATTATGTCTAAGTAATCATTATACATGGATATAGAAGAGGGTGAATTCCCCAAAGCAGATGCATGCCGAGAAATAGAAACTGCCAGAATAAACTATATAGGCTCTTTTGGTACCAGCAGATAATTCAAATTTGTCTGGTTTTACAGGGCAGTCCCACAAATTTTAACATGAATGGAGAGATAGAAGGAATGCATAAAAAAAAAAAAAAAGCTTTTCTGTCTTTTTCTGTCTTTTAGAATGACATCTTTCATTAACTAGTACAGAAAGAAAAAAGAGACTTGCATTACAGACTCACGGTCAGCTCAAACAAAGACGAAGCACACTGGGCCATATAGAAACCCGTTTTTTTTAAATATAAAGTATATCCCTTAGTGGAGTCTAAATATCTCAGGTCTCTACATGAGCATGATTTTCCCTCTTGTATTTATATCTGTATCGAAAACCAGAAATAGCTTTCAATGTGACATGAGTGTCTAGTCCTAAACAGATTTTACACAAGAGGCAGAGGTAAGAAGAAC
>VYZS01070132.1:1793-26821 GCA_013400695.1 Neodrepanis coruscans | reverse complement strand
CCCCCCAAGTGAGCCCCTGTGCCCTTCGGTTCTGCTCCAGACTGCACAAAACAGTGATGTGGAAGTTAGAACAGTGAACAGGTACCCACAGATGTAGCTAAAGGTCTCTCAGTATCTTCCAGCCTCTCAAGAGAACAGGGATGGCACAAGGCACAGCCAGTCCTGGCCCCAGGGAGCCCCTCAGGGGAGCCCCTCAGCCTGGCCGGGTCTCACAGCTCCATGGGGGAGTCTCACCCAAAGACATCCAGCCAACATGTTCCCACCACACAGCCTAATGACTTCCATGTCCTTGGGATCCCCTACTATTTTGATGGTGAACTGAAGGAAAAGCTGTGAGATTTTGTCACTCTTTAACATCCCGGGAACAGGAGAGTCACCTAGGAGTCTGTGCTGGAGAGCCAGTCTACGGCATCCTGTGGTACATCTGGAATACCATGTAGATGAGCCCAAAGGGACTAGTGCTCAGGATTTTGCTGGAAACAGCTTGTGCAGGCAGCTAAAAGCAGATAATGTCTGTACTGTGAGATGCACACTGCCGTCTGAAAACACAAACCTGGGGGCCTTTTAAGGGCAGAAAATTCACATGGGAAGCAAGTCCTAAGCTCAGGCTGAGCTTTCTGCTCCCTGAATCCTAGCACTACCTCACTGCCTTACAATCATTACCTGTGTAGTCATACTTGATAATTGTAGAGTCCGCAGAAAAGAGGATTAAAGAAGGCAACACGACTGACATTGCCTTATTAACCTTAGCCAGGCATTGAATTCAGATCATCAGAAGTTCCACACTAATGAATGAGAGCTGGGCCAACACACTTCTGAGCCCTCTTGCAGCCCATTGCTCAAAGGCTTTCACTAGAAATTGTAGGTTGGCCACTATGGTCACATACTGTGGGGGGAGGACAAAAGAATGGCTAGGGTTTGGCCAGCAGGATGGGCAGGTCAGTTATTCTGCCTGTTCTCCACTTGTTCTCCACCACAGAAAGGCATCAGCATAGCCAGAAATACCCTGATTCACACTGTGTGCAGAGCAGTCACTTAATGACCCTAAAATGGCACATCCACCATGTGCACTGCGATTACACCACTTGAGCAGCTGAGGGGAGGTATTTCTAGCACCTCCCTCATCACTGCATCACAGCTGCAGCTCCTGCCCAGCTACGGGTTGTGTGGGAGACAAAAACTCTGTCAAATACATCAAACAGGAAAAGCAGGACTGAGGCTTTAACCAGGACTGGCACCTCAGCCAGGACCGACACCACAACCAGAACTGCTGCAGTGACACCTGCATCCCGTTCAGCCCCTGAATCCCCTTCAGCATCTGACTGCAGCCCAAAAGCCAAGGACAAATTCAGCAGCTATCTGAGTGCATCAGCATATCCAAGCTCCCTGCCCACTCTGAGCCAGCCAGCCCTGCCACTCTGGATCAATTGCCTGAAAAACCCATGTCTGAATCCTGACATCTCCTTTGTGTGCCTCCAGACAGGATTGGATCCATAGCCAAGGGCAACTTTTAAAATGTTAAAAATTGTCTCAGATTTTTGAATCAGAGCAACTGATCATTGAATCAAAGCCCTCAGGTCCCACTGGCTCAGCTGTCCTGCTCTCCTCATGACAGACTGCAGCAGGATGTTACCAGTTCTTTAGGACCTGATCACTCAACCCTCTTCTCTCCATGCTGCTGCTGGGCACTGTCCCTCACACCTACTGGTCACCTCAGCCCTGTCCCCCAGGAAGCCATCAGTAGCACTGCCCAGCACAAGCACTTCATCCACATTCCAGCTGAACAAAACCCAGCACAAACACCTATAACAATAGTTAGCTAACTTATTTTCATTTATTTGAGTTGGTTAGCAACATTGAGATTTTCACTTGGAGCAAGATTTTTCTTTCTCAGATTCAACCTACATTCAACAGACCTGTCTCTAAAATCCCCCAGTTACCCTTCACACAGGAGCCGAATCACTGGGTCGTGACATCATTCTCCAGGAATGGGAAATTTTAGCCACCCTCAAACATGAAGGATCAGGGAACTCCCTTATCAGCGCAAAAACTACCCTGGAAGTCGGTCCCAACTTCCCACTAGCAGCCTGAGCTGCTTTGGAATCTAGATCTGTTGAGATTTGAACTGTGAGTGTTGGAATCTAGATCTGTTGAGATTTGAACTGTGAGTGTTGGACACCTCCTGATGCTTCTGCAGGTGCCACACACAGCTCAGGTGAGACCCTGCTCAGCCCCTCTCCAAAAAGCCCAGACAGCAGGAGCTGGACTTCCAGCTACAAAGAAAGAAGTTTAAATTTCTAGTAAACTGAGAGTGTTACTCCATCACAGCAACAAGCCTGACATTCTTTTAGGAGAACATAAACTTAATTTTAAAACATCTGGGAAATTCCATTAAGTGATTTATCCTGTAACTGATGAAACTGCAATTTACTTCAAAGCCCCAACCAGCATTACAGCCAGTCTTGTGAGCTCAATAGTACAATATTTGACACTGGGAATTATTGTAACAGCAAGTAGTGTCAGTCTCCAATTAGCCTGACGTGATAGATCTCAGTACAGGCAAGTGACGTGGCTGACGCTCTGGGATGGGCATGCTCAGGTCATCACAAACAGCCTTTAAGTGCAGTAAGAGGAGCAATACAGGTGCAGTCGGTGTCTCAGGTGAACTAGCACCATCCTGCTCCATGCCAGGAAGCTCTCACCTCTCCACAACCTTCTCCTCAGAGCAAAGAGCTAAATATAGCGATCCATCACCTGCAGCCTCTCCCCTCTGCACTCCCCTCTGGCGGCACCGCAGGCGGCAGGAGGATTGTGCGGAGATTAAGGCTGGGAAAAGAACCCACTGTGCAGCAGGAGCTGCTCTGTGCTGCCGACCCAGCTGCAGCCCTTGGCAAGTCCTGGGCTCCAGGGAATCCGGGGCAGGAGAAGTGTCAGTGCACAGCCAACACGTGCCTAATTAGCATCCAACTGCCTCTTGCAGTAACTGGTGACTAAGATCCTTATTGATCTAATTAGCAGCAAGAGAAGAAAATTCTGCTTGTTTGTTGTCTTGGGGATTTTTGTTTCTGTTTTGAAAGGGCTGTTGGCCGGTTTCAGGTCCCAGCTGGAGCTCTGATAGCTCCATGTTGGTGTGCGGGCAGCAGGATGAGCTGATCCCAGAACCCAACATCTGGATCCATCATAGGCAGGTGCTCTGGGCAGAGCTCAGCATCACACACAGCCCAAACGGGACAGTCTTGAGTGAGGGTTGTGGGAGTTGGTTCCTCCTGTGGGAACTGTGAACAGCCTTGGCCCCAGTTTCAGGCTGTGACTGAGCTGGACAGAAACAGAGGAGACCAAGGATTTACACTCACTCTGTGTTTCCTCCCATTATCATCAAACAGTGCCTGGGGCTGCTCCGATGTACCCCCGTTTTCCCACTTGGAGCAATCCTGGTGTGCACAGAGTGGGAAGGGAGCAACAAAGGGATCTGCTGGACCCATCCCACCACTCCCACCCTGTGCTCTGCCACAGGGATTCAGGCTCAGTAAGGAATGCTAAATAGGCAAAGCATACCACTGCCTGGAAGTGTTTAGTTTGAAAAAGGAATGAATGGAGGAGGGAAGGAAGAAGAAATATGTTGGTTTATGGTGTTTATTTATCTTCTGAAAGGAAACAAATACTTCCCGGGACTGAATAGCTCAATTAAGCGCTTGCTGGAGTGACAGATTTACTGCTTGCTCAGCAAATACATCTCAAACCAGAAGCAAAAGTAGGATGAGAGAATTAACAGAGATATCAGAAGACCCTCAGATAACCCAGGAGAGGATCCACCATCCTGCACAGGCACCAGGAGCTCCTACAAAGTCAGGTACGATGTTCTGTTCTGCAGCTGTTCCCAGTGTCCCTGGGAGGGAAGAATGACCCTGAGGAGATGACACAGCTCCCGAGCCCCTGCTCAGCTGGGCAATCCCCAGTGAATTCCCACATCCCCAAGCAGGCTAGGGATCCACCACAGTGGGATTTTGGCTGAGGCTTGTTCTATCAGGTAAAATGTTCATCTCCAACTGCTCTTGAGACAGTTTTCCTAAAAGCAATGACAAAGCAATTACTTACCGGTTTCCTTTTCATTGGTTACTCCTTACTTGTAGTGTGGGAATGGGACCATCATCAAGCACATGGTGCCCAGCATGTGCCAAAACCTTGGGACAGACAATGCATCCTTGTCTCTTCAGTTATACATGGGGCCCTGTACAGCCCCCGCAGCTTCATGAGTACTCAGGTAGTTATTTAAAACTCAAAAATTAGGTGCAATCCTTCAGTTCAACAGGAAGCACTGGATCGTGTGTCCCTCCAGCAGCAGCAAGGAGTGAACTTTCTATTACGGGGACTCTGCTGAACAGTGATCAGATCCACTGAGGAGGGTTTGCTTGAAACCAGGCAGAGGATCCCCTACATTAGTTAAGGTGAAATTGTTCCCAGCCAGGTTCTTTGTCAGGCAGGTTTTTTTCTTCAGTAAACCAGTAGCCATGGCAAGCATTCAAGATTTGCAGGTGCCCAGATAGAAGCTCAAACCCTACTGTTACCATACTGTTACCAATCATGGCAGACACATCCCTATCCCTCCCTCAGTACTCAGACTGAGAGGATCCATGGATTTTCCATTTCAGGTGGATTTTGAAGGGCACAAAAGCCCATTGTGTGTGAAACTCCCGGTGATAATCAAAGACAGTTGGGTCCTCATCAATCATTATGTGCTCAGAAATCTTCACTTTTGTGATTAACATATTGTTTCTTTGGCTCTCCTCTTGATTAACAGGAATCACAGAGAAACACTCACACATCCTATCATTACTGGCTCAGGGAGCGCTGCAATTACAGACTTTAATTAATATCCTGATTCATTTCAAGGAAACTCTGGGTTTAAATCTACTTTTTTGATGACCGAATGGCAGCCATGGCATGGATTGAGAGCTTTCTTCCCACAGCCTGAAGAAGAACATCACTCAGGAAAACTTTTTTCTTTTTTCTGAAAACTGCTTTTCCAGACAAAAATTCTGAATTTAACCCAAGCCAAAGAGTGATATATTTCTCACACCCTCATAGCAAAAGGCTTTTTTCTGCAATACAGCAAACCCCCCCCCCCATGTGCAGTTTTTGGGGAGGTCACCATGACAACTCTCCAAAGTCATTCTTCAAGAGCTCTACCACCACCACCATCACACCATACTACTTAGCATGTTTTAAGCTAGTCTTCAGTTATGTAGCACGTAGATCACAGAATCACAGAATCACGGAGGTTGGAAAAGATCTCTAAGATCATCAAATACAACCTGTGACTGATCCCCACCTTGTCAACTAGACCAGAGCACTGAGTGCCAGCCACATCCAGTCATTCCTTGAACACCTTCGGGGAGGGTGACTCCAGCAAAAGGTGGATTAAAGTGGAGCCATGTGGAACTGGAACCTGGTCTTGGCCTTGGCCAAATATGATATGGCATTAACCTGGCTGCAGGCGAGTTTCTCTGAATGTGGCTTTTAAAGCTGAGCCTGTCCAGGACCTGCTTGATGCCACAGCTCCCACACCTACAAGGACCTTTCTTTCCCCCACTTAGACCATTCCCTTTTTTTTTCACGTACTTTCTCTTCATCTCTTCTTTTTCCAGTTGACTTTACAACCTATTCCTTTTCTGATGAAAGAGTGGACCTGTGGCTGGGAGCTCTGTCCACAGCTGGCCTCTTGCTCAGGGTGCTCCCTGAGCTGGCAGCTATGACTGAGTGCAGAATATTCCTCTGAGCCACTCAGTACATCTCAGCTGTTCTGCAACCTGCTCAGCATTCTATGAAAGGAAGAACTGCACAAAGCCCATTGTCCACTGGAGCACAAGTCACAAATAGGAACTTTCCTGCAATTAGAAACAAAACGGTGCTGGAACGTGCTTTGGAAGATGGTCATACAGGCAGAAGTAAGGCAAGAAGGTAACTATTTTATTTTTAAAATAGGGGAACATCTCTATGGGGAAACATGCTTTCAGTCTTGAAATGCCTTTTGTTTTGCCGAGTCTTCCTAATGAAAAATGCTAGACAGTCTTATCTCCACATAGACTGCACAGGTGAAAATGACCTGGCACCCATTGCCAAGTTACAGACTGAGGGTTGTCAGTGCTTTGGATTCAGTTTGTCCTGCTGGGAAGTATGAATTGCATTTTAGGCATTCCTGAGAGTCGGGAGAGATTTTATACTAAATGAGAAATAAGCCAAGCAGCTACTGAAGTTACAAGTGTCTTGATATCAGGATCCACTTTACCATCAGCCTGCAGGCATTTCCCCGAACCACATGCCTTTGCTTTGGAAAAGAGTCAGGAGCTGCGGGCAGGATCCCTCCCCACCTCTCTGGGGGCTGCTGCTGCTCTTCTTCCCCTTGGCACCCCAGGGTGCCCAGGGCAGAAGTCCCCATTCACCCCCAGCAGTCTCCCTGAGTCCCAGGGCTGCTCCCCTCAGTGCCAGCTATAGCCGGTGACATCCCTATAAACACTGGATGTACCACCCAAAGCCATAGAAAGCTTTAGAAAAAGCCAAGAGCAATTACTTAACGGCTTTGATCTGTGCTCTGGTGAGATCCACGGAGCATAATTATATTCTTGCTTTAAAAAGAGTGAAGAAGAAAAAAAGGCTTTATTTTGATGTTTTAGTGTTTGCTTCACAGCGATATGTGCTTAAAGGGAACTATGGTAATTTATTTTTCCAATGCCTGCTTTCTACAACTAAAAAAACAGGAATAGCTGCTGTACATTTGCATCTCATTTTTAGCTCAAGTTTCTCGACAAGGATTCAGCCAAATGAATCGGCGCAGTTTGCAACGAGAGCAGCAGCTCAAAGAAATAAAACCTCCAGGGAGGCTGACAAAAACCGGCATTAAAATCAGGATCTGCTCTTCCACCGGGAAAGGAACCCAGCAATTGGAACAGGATCTGAAGTTCACTTAACTCCTTCCGTCAGCTGCACGGGCTCTGGATGGCTCCCAAAGGTCCAGTGATCAATTGCAGCCTCTGCGACTGAACCTGCTGGGGCCAAATTCACTCCAAGATCTGACACCACCCTCTCCATGGCAAAGGAGGTGAGCACGAGTCTCTGGACGGCGCTGTGGCATCCCCACTCCCACCAAGGCTCGGGGGAGAGCGGAGGGCGGGCAGGGGGGTCTGGGAGTAGCCGAGCCCCCCGTATCTATTCTGAGTGGCTCTTTCGAAGTTCCACCTGAGAGCACGCGAAAGCCTTAATTTTTAATTCACTCCTGAAGAATATTAGCCAGCTGCACCTTTTATGGGGAAGTTATGAGCACTGATCTTGGAGAGCTGGAAAACACGTTCCAGTTCTGCATAACAATTAACTTTTATGTTTTTCAAGAGGGCTGTTCCCTTTGCTGTCTCCTCACTCCGGGCCAAACCCTCTCTCCATCTCAATAAATGAAGACTCTCTACCTCCAGCCACGGCGGTTTCCCCACACTGAGGTTTTGCTCTTTCTTTTAACCCTGCCTTTGTCTGAAGGTCACCCAGGCTCCGAGGGAGAGGTTTCAGACACAGAGAGGACTCGGCTGGCTCTAATCCCTGACTCCCAAGGCAGCAGAAGCCGTTAATGCAGCGCTTTCAAACCGATCCCGGAGCCCACTTTATCTGAAAGCGCAGCATTAGGAGAGGCTGAAAGCAAGAGGTGGGGCTGATCCAGGCGCTTTAGGAGCCCAATAGACCAGTTTAATTAGTAAGACTGAGCCGAGATGGAAGCTTTCATCTTCTGATACAGCAAAGAGGACAGAGGAGCAGCAAACGATCTAAAAAGGTGCCCATTGCCCCTGGCTGGCTTTCACTGGGCATCGCTCCCTTTGTTGCTCAGTCCTTTTGGTCGGTGAGTTCAGTCAGTCACAATGGATCGCTTATTGCATTTGAAAGAGTGGGAGGTAAAACTGCTCCCAGGAACACGCAGTCAGGGTAGAGCACTCGGAGCAGCTCCCAGACTCTCTACTGCTTTTTTCAATCGAGGCTGTTCAAAATTGTCATCTGGGACAAACTGGTCAGCAAGGCTGAGAGTGACAGACATGGTCAGGGGAAAAGTCATTCACACAGGTTTTATTCCAAGACAAAACAGCAACAAGCATCATGCTAAGAGGCTCCATTCACCACCTGGATATCTGGGGCACAGATGGCTTTCCTCCAGCACAGAGCATCTCCGTAACCCACTGCAGCAGCACTCTGGTCCCAGCTGGTGTTTACAGGGTCAGGTTCTTATTGTCATTTTACAAAGCACATACAAACTCAGCAGTTTCTGAGCTCTTGGCAGCAAAGCCTGAGCACTCTGCAGAGCTCATCGCCACAGCATCTCCAAGAAGCCACACGGAAACTATGAGCTCACTGGTGGGATCTGACTGGCACCAGTGTCTGGCTGGGAACACCAGGGTGGTCTGGCTCATTGAATTGCTGGCCCTGGTCACCTGGGGATACAGGGAGGTGTCACAGCAGGATTTCCCCTCCAGACGATTGCAGATCATAGAATTATAAAATGGTTTGCGTTGCAAGGGATCTTAAAGATCTTGTTCCACCCTCTGCCCTGGGCAGGAACACCTTCCACTAGACTCAATTTCTCCAAACCCCATCCAACCTGGCCTTGAAAAGATGCATGTAAAGCTTTCCTTGCAAACCCCTCACACTCAGAACAACTTCATTAATTTTATATTATTGTACAACTTCAAATCTAGAGCATGTTCCAGGAGAGGATTGTGAAGGCTCATGACATTTCCAGTTACACAGCTGGCCTGGATTATCAGCTTCAGCCGCAATTCACCCTCCTGCAGGTGAAATTTTGCCATTTTTTGAACAGAAAGGTAAAACAACCCAAGCATTCAGTTTTACTAAGAAAAGCTTCAGACAGAAAAAAAATAAATCTCTTTTCCTTGGAACTATCTTGGTTGTGTCTCCAGAGCAAGATGAGGCGAGTGATACAAGAAGCTATAAATGATTCTTTTTTGACAGCACCTGTATTGTCATTTTTATCTCAGCTATGAGGAAGAAGAGGCCTCAGACACAGTATTTTCAGTGAAATATCTCAGGAGCACTTTGAGCTAGAAATGACTACACCAGCTCCCCTCTAGCAACAGATTGCTTTCTAATTCACAGAATGCAAATGCAGATGCTGTTCTTGGCGCTTAACCAAATTATTGCACAACACATTTGTTTCTAGGGGAGCAGCATTTAATACAGCAGCAATAAAAGGGAAAATAATACCCAACATCACCTGCATTTGCCTGCGTTTGTTATTTCTGTAGATGACATGGTGAAGATCCTAAACTGACAGCAAACACCAGCCCTGGAAAAATCTCAGACTGCCTGTCCTGGCAATAATGAACGGGGAGGAAATGTAACAAGTATTTCCATGATGTCCAAGCCTTCAGCATTATAGTCATCCTAAGGGTCCCTTTGTAGGATGGGGTCACCCAACACAAGCCCCACCTGGCTCCTGCAGCTCAGCCAGGAGGCAAATTGTTGAATTAAAAGAAATGCTATCAGCGTAGGGATTCAGAGTCTCTCCCACTTCTAAATGTTTGGCTCAGGATCAAGAGAAAGACAATTAGTCTGCGTTAACAACGCACAGAGCAATTCTCTGTGATTCATTTCTGACATATTACAAATATGGGTTTTGGATCAGGGTTGACTGCACCAGCTGGGTCACAGCCCCATGCCCAGAGCCACCCCGGGGGACCCAGGATGGTGGCAGGGAGCCCTCCCACCCACCTTTCTACAGATTGGGGATGTCTACTGCTGGCAAACAAAGAATAGGAAGAAAAAAAAAAACATCCACCTCTTCTCTTTTGCCAGAAAGACTACAAGAACCAGAACAGACTTGAAAACAAGGAATTGTAAGTGAGGGTCAATATCCTGCCCCTCAATAATAAGAAAGGGGAGATGCTGTAATTTTTCTTGGAGTTTTCTCTCTCTGTTCCCACTTAGTTCTGCTGATATGGCTCTCCATGCCCCTATGAAGGTAGGGAGCACTTAGGAACCTGCCTAGGGTAGCCCAGACCCTCCTGCACTCCCTGCAGTGACCTAAAAGTCTCAGGAGGACAAAAACATCTTCCCAAGGTAGAAACTCCTGCCTCCGGGCAGCAGAGGGCAAACTTTCCTACAACCCCTTACATTTTCAACCAGCTGATTGGATCAGGTTTTGAATGCAAGGGTCACCTTAATTAAGGTGTAACATTTCCTCCCTTGGAATGAGCCCATTTCTTCTCCCACGTTTCTTCAACAGCCTCTATCTGCAGCCACGTTCGCTGCAAAATGCCATTGGAACACCAGGGATTACTGACTTGCCAACTCCTCACACAAATTGTGTCTTATCAAAGAGGCATTGAAGTACATAACACAATTACTCAAAGAACAGTTTTCTGGTGGCAGAGCCAGTATTTTACATCCACCCTGAATTTATGGTCAAAGACTGAATACTGTGAGCACTGATCTGATACATGTCCCTCCTTAGGGCTTTTTCTTCCTCCCTCTCATTCTTTCAGCCCAAGCCACAGAATAATGCGTGGCTGAAGTAAACAACAGGCTTACAACTCCTACAGAGCCCTGGCAGCAATCACAGCCACACTGGCCCATCAAAACCAGCTTCCCAGTATGGGCAGGAGGCAGTGCAGTGTGGTCGATACACCATCTCTCCATCTCACCATCTCTCCCATAAATCACAGAATCATTTAAGTTGGAAAAGACTCCCAAAATCATCAAGTCTAGCCCTGTGACTGATCACCACCTTGTCAACTAGATCAGAGCACTGAGTGCCACATCCAGTTGCTTCCTGAACACCTTAAACATCTTTAACATCTGAAATACATCAAGGTGAGAGAGAACAGAGCAGTGCACAGGACACATCCTTGAACAGCACCAGCAGAAGCACCACAAGGTTCTTTGAAACCATTTATATGATATAGCATGCATTTTATACATATTTTACATAGACACATAAATATGTTTCTCCAGAACACATAGATATTCTGCAATGCTAAAGACTGAAGACTGTTCCATGCTTGTGTTCACTGGATCAACCTGACCTTTTGAATCCTTGGGGTCTGTTTAACAACCAGGACCCTGGGAGGTAGATGCACCTTATTTTGGGTGACAACAACAGCAGCTCCTTGGCCTGAGGATGTGCTGGCAGCTCAGTGTAATCACAGCTCTCCTCATACAGTTCAGGACAGGCAGTCTCACTTTCCACATCTTACCGTTGGTTAATCATAAACATAACATCTAAATTTTTATCTATTTATCCAGATTTCTTTACTTACAATAACCTTATTTACCCAAACAGGGTGATATGGGCACCAGTAAGCAAATATTTGATGAGCATTATCTGAACCTTAAATGTTATTCCTAATAAAAATGTCAGCTTGAAAATCAATTAAGTCCCATGGAACCAGATTCGCAGCAGAGATGAATCGGTTTATTTCTGGGAAAGTCAATGAAGTTAAACTAATTTACACAGCTGCTAACGCCACCCTGACTCCTGAACAACAATAAATAGTCTGTGCTTCCCTCTACTTAAGCAAAAACACATTACTCGTTTAAAAAGAAAAAGCTTTGCTGAAATAGCTACTGAGCTTTTGGCCTAAAAGAGGCCATTTCTTTTTTTAACCCAACAAACCAAAACTGCTTTTTGAATTCTTTACCTTATCTAATATCAACTGCACTCACAGAATCATTATGGTTGGAAAAGACATTTAAGATCACCAAGTCAAACCATTAACCCAGTCCCGCCATGTTCACTACTAAATCACATCCTCAAGTGCCACATCCACACATCCTTTGAACACTCCCAGGGATGTTGACTCTACCACTGCCCTGGGAAGTCTGTCAGGGCTGGACAGCCCTGTCAATGGAGAAATTTTTCCTAATATCCAATTTAAACCTCCCTTAAGGGTGCAACTTGTGGCCCTTTCCTCTCATCCTGTCACTTTGCCAAGATATCTCTTTTTTTAAAGAAATTTGTGAAGTCTGAGACAGGAGCCTGAGCTACAGGAGTCTCTTCCATAGGCCTGCAGTCGATTTGCCAGCCAGGGTTCTGCAAAGAAAGAGTCTGACAATTATTCTCTAATTAAATCTAACTAAACCTCCCAAATTTTATGGCCCCTTGAGGTCTCCCACACAAGTATTTTGTGCCAATTTTAAAAGCCCAGATTACAGACACTGACAATGTGATTTAGGAGAACATGGTAAATACTCCAGCACACAGCCTGACAGAAGGCATTAATTGAAGAGGAATCAAGAGCCTGAGCAGGTCAGTACTGGATGAGCAATTGCTGCTGTTGATGTTCTCCTGACCCAGCTGGTCCCAGGTTCACTTTGGGTCAGAGCCCCCGATTTGACAAAATATGTTGGATGGAGTAGAACCAAATGCTGATGAACACCAACACCTTTGTGGGGCACAAACCCTGCAATACACCTAACTCCTATATCAATCCAATTCTCCATCTCCTGAGATGTATTTTCTTTCTGTTGTCAATATTGTGCAGGAACAGGGATGTACTGTACCGTAAATAATTAATTACAGGTAGCTAATGAAAACAGTGAAGTTAATCAAAACCTCAAGGTAATAATGTGCCAAATGCAGCAAGGGACCTTTTTACATGTAAATGAAAAAATAAGACAGCAAATACTCCAGGTAAAACTTTCAATGCTACTTAACCAGAGAAGGGCAACGAGGATGGTGAAGGGGCTGGAGTACAAGCCCTATGGGGAAGGACTGAGGGAGCTGGGGTTGTTTAGCCTGGAGAAGGGGAGGCTCAGGGGAGACCTTATTGCTCTCTACAACTGCCTTAAGGGAGGTTGTAGCCAGGCAGGGGTCAGTCTCTTCTCTCAGGCCCCCCCTGACACAACAAGAGGATACAGTCTTAGGCTGAGTCAGGGGAGGTTTAGGCTGGATATTAGGAAGAGCTTTTTCACAGAGAGGTTGATTTCCCAGTGGAATGGGCTGCCCAGGGAGGTGATCCAGGGATCCACCATCCCTGGATGTGTTTAAGGAAAGGTTGGATGATGGACTCCGTGACATGGTTTAGATGATGGGATGGTGTTGGGTAGGTTGATAAGTTAGGTAATAGGTTGGACTTGATGATCCCTATGGTCTTTTCCAACCTTGTTAATTCTGTGTATCCTGTGTATTCTGTGCAAATTCATTCAGGTTCACTAAATCCTTTACAAATCATTATTTGTTTCCTGTTTCTTACAGAGCATGTCACAAAGCACATCCCCCTACTGCTCCATACCCAGGAATTACACAGCCTTTTCCATGACTGTTTTGTCTCCTATGTTGGATTTAGTTGAGTGTACACATCTCTCAGAAGCTGAGACACTGACTTTGGCTTAAAAGAAAAAGAGCAAAGGTCAAAAAGAAAAAGTACAGAAGTAAAAAATTTAAGTTTAGTGAGAGACCAATGCAGTTTTCCAGGGAATCAGCCCTTCCCATGGGGCTGGCATCACTGTGGCCAAGAGTGGCTGTAACATTTTACCATTCCTGCATTTGGGAAACTTGGTAAGGGATTTGGAGGTATAAAATAAGCACATAAAATTCCATGTTTCAGCACATGGAAGAGTCTAACAGACACTATTCCCTGTGAATAGCCAATTCCAGAGTTACTTGTGGAGAAGACAATGACTTGCATCTGTCTCAGTGGCATCTGCATTTCAGCCCCAGAAGCATTTCCCCTGCACTTCCCCCATCATTCACAAAATTGGTTTTCTTCCTCCAAAATGTTTTTCTCCCAATGGCATTTTCTTTAGAATTTAAATTTATCTTAACAGTTATGGAAATTCACAATGTTTACTAACTAGAAGATCCAAGAATAAATTAAATATAAAACACAGTTACACTGATTTATCCAGCCCTAGTTTTAGTGATGCAGTGCCAGGGCCAGGAGGGAGCCTCGGGTGTCCCCTGCTGTGTCTATCCTGCATCCATGAAAGTTTCATCACCATAATTTTAAGAGACATAAGTAACCAGATGTTTTTATTTCACAGTTGGAAGTTCAGAGTGGATCTAATTGTGAAAAGAGTAATTAGGTATTTGCAGAGGAGTCTAGAGGGGGGTGGAGATGAGGAATTTATCACAATCCTCACACCTAGATGGCACCTCTGCTCAGGAAAGAGGAACTTTAAATTGCGTTTAAATTCTTTAGTGGATTACAGTACAGATTAATGATGGCTCATGAGATTAGGTGCTACATATTATTTGTGATCTTTAAGATACTTGAAACAATTTCTTGAACTTTGTTTTTACTGGATGTGCCACTCAGTGCTATGGTTTATTTGACAAAGTGGTGCTTGGTCAAAGGTTGAACTCAATCTTGGAGGTCTTTTCCAACCTCTGTGATTTTGTTCTATCACAATATGAAGTGATTATCAACATACACAGAACCAGAATAATTAGCACATAATTGCTAATAAAATGAGGTAATTAAATAAAAGATACAAGATAACTGCATTACATAACCCCACAGATGGAAAGGCACAGAAAATACATGGGAAGTCAGTTAAACCCAGGGAGTGATTAGGTTGACTGGGACTACGATGATGTAATTGCAGTAAAACAAAGAAAATGTCCCCATCCTTCCTTGGTGGCAGCAGGAAAGTCGGTCTGTGTAACTGGAGTCTGTCAGGGAAGGAGCAGCCCCTGATCCCTGTTATCCACTCCCTGGCATGACCTGCTGCACGTGGAAAATGAATTGATGAGAAAATTAATAATTACCAGCTTCTAAGTAAATTCCCTGAACATGCAATTATTTCACCCTGAAACGCTCCTGAGCAATCAAAGACAAGATGGAGAACAAAGCATTTAGCAAAAAATTGTGTAATCAAATAATTATTTATACTGTAATTGGCACTAAAAAAGCCATGTGTGTAGGGTGAGATAGGCAGCGTGATAATTCCAGCGCTGCAGAGACCAGCAGCCACACGAGGCTGACTGCAGCCACCCCCTAGGGTCGCTCAGCCCCCTCCCACACCACCCCTCCTCCGCACAGCCTGTGCCCACATCCCATTTGTTTTGCTCATTAGGGAGCAGTCAAGCAGAGCCAGCAGAAGCCAGGCAGGGATCAGCAGCGCAAGGCAGAAAGGATTGCTGCTATCTTAGGATATGCTTCACTGGAGCCTCTTCAGAAAGGGAATTTCACCAAACAAGAAGATAAATCGCTCCTGAGTGTGGGAGTGACGGGTGGACGGGTGGATGGATATTCCCTGCATCCCTTGCAGGGCTGTGCCCACCTGAGAGCAGCTCCCGAGGAGCGGGCAGGCAGTGCCGGGTTCCCAACGGACAGCTCAGCAAGCTCGCTGTGGACACAAGGCTGACTTGAGTCAATGGGGAATTCAGACCCTGAAACTACACCAAATGAATTGGAGCATCCAAAAGAATTTTATTTGTGATGTGCATTCAAACACAAGCAGTAAACCTGAAGCCCCACTGTTGCAACTCTCCAGGGAGAACAGGAGTACAGCCCTGCCATGACGGCTCGCCTTGAACCAGAGGGAAAAAGAAAAAAGGGGGGAAGAATTTCCCCTTAGCAATCAGGTTTGCATCTGCATTTCCCCATCTCCTACAGGTTGCTGCACTGTCATCTCCTGTCACCTCACCAAGCCAGGGCTTCCAGAGAACATAAGAGTTTGATGCAGCTCACAGGCTCATGGCCACATTTCTCCTCAGCACACTGACAGCAGGTTCTCACACAGCCTCCCCCTTCCAGTTCCTCAGCTTCTTGTTCTCCATGCTCAAAAGTTTGTAAATGGACCATCTTGGTATTTCTCCAAAAAGTACTTTGAGTCAAAGCAAACTGGGACTTTGGAGACTCTGGGCAATGATGATGGCAAGTGACTCGGAGCCCTGGCAGCAGAGAACACAGTGCTGGTGAGGGAGGGTCTGATCACCCAGACCCACCTCAGTGCAGCTTTTAAAGTACTTGTGATTTTACCTGCACAAGTGTAAATCCATGTCAACACTCCTGTGAATAGAAGCAAAACTCTCTCTGCAATAAAACAGGTGGGTGGATGAATGGCTGCAGACCACAAACACAATACCAGCTCTTCCTAAAAGGCAGCTTTTATCAGGTTTTGTTGGCCTGTGCAGCCACTTATGCAACTCCCTCTTTTCCCCATCTTCCTAATCCAACCACTCCCCTGCTCACAAAACTCTCCTAGCAGCAGCATATGCAGCCTCAGGTGCTGCTCATCATTTCCTGTCACTCCAGCCCCTCTTACATGTTCTTTTTTTTTTTTGCTGGTGAAAAGGGAAATAAAGTGGAGCCAGCAGATGCAGACCAATCCTCAATCCTTTCTTCTTTCCCTAAAAAGAGCTTTTTTTCCCCTCTAAGCCTGAAGGTATCAGTGTTCATAAAATGGAAACACTAAAAGCCTAGTGGAAATCGGGAGACATATGACATGCTGGAAATGTCTTCATGTGCAAAACTGAAGCATCCAAGCACCTGGTCTGGGAGTCAGATAAATCACAGGCCCAAAGATGAGTTCAGGGAAGTGACTTTATAGAGGCAAGGCAGGCACAGGAGATGGCCCATGGCAGGCAGAGGAGATGGCCCACAAGGCTCAGGGCACAGGGGATATAAGGAGTGTGGGAAGAGCAGGATAACAACACATCCCTCATCCCACAGCAAAGGACACTGAGCAGAGCCCAGAATTATGTGCACATACCTGCATTATCCTGGTATGCACTATTACACTTGACAAAGTGCATTTATACATCTCTTCAGCTCCTTTCAGCCCTCACACACATCTCCCAGCATTACCATCAGCCATGATGCTTCCCACAGGCAACATATTGCTCTTATCATTCATGTTTTGCACCGATGCCACAAGCAGGGACAAGAAGGAAAACACTCCATTTAAACAGAAAATAAGTTTTAAGAAAATCTATTCTCACTTTAGGGCTAAGTCATCATTGCTCTGTGAACAGTTTGTGAGTGTAATTATGGTAGCCATAAAAATCAGTGCAGTAACTTCACACAGTAATGAGCTCATCTGCCCAGAGGGGTAAGTCCAGGCAAGGCAGTGGGACAGTCAGGCACTGAGAACCAGTGATGGGCTCAGAACACACAGTGGCCTTAAGAACATGCCAGGCACAAATGTGTGAGGATCACACTGTAACCCTCCATTTGGGTCAGATCTGTCTCTCAGTGGCTGAGGTCTTGCATCTGAAATCATTCCCTTTGAAGGCTTTAGTGTAATTTATCCAGAATCTGATTCTAGATCTGGAAAGGTTGTTCCTGTTGCCAGCCAGCTCAGCCCCACAGACAGCCCCAGGGTCCAGCACTACATCTGAACACAAGCATTGGTGCATCTGGGAATGTAAACTCAGGGCTCAGAAACCCTTCACTCTCCTGTTCCTCAGATCACCTGTTCCACTCTTTTTCCATATTACATCTGCTCTTGCACAGGTTTCCTCACTGGTGACACCAGAAACCCTGGACCATTTGTTCTGAACTGTACAAACAAGTAAGTGCTAAAATAGCTTATTTTTCACTGTCATTACTATCCTGTTTCAGAGGAATGTATTCACATAGATACTTTAGTTATTCAAATTATTATTCCATTTATCAATAACCCAAGGCTAGAAGAGGATTGGTGTTGGGGGAGGTGAATATCAGGCAGCACACCCTTCCATCCACTGGCACCAGGGCAAAATGCTCCATTGGAAACTGCTGAAGCAACTGATTCGTGGGACTGAGAGAAAAGGCAGCACCCACACAGTGGAACTGGAGCTGGTTGCAAACACCAACTACTATTTCTGGGTGTGACTCTGCAACACCACCATGTCTCTGTTTTATGAACCCAACCATCACTGCATTCCCAGAGCAAATGCTGGATCAGGGCATAGGGATGGCAGGACTCACAGCACATCCAACCTCTCTTGGGGTCGTGATTAAAGGTACCAAAAAACATGGGGAGGGGACTGAGGGGCAGAAAGCAAGTACAAAATGTAACGGGCATTATTGCAAATCTGTTAATGTCCTCAAGCCCTTTTTAAGTGCAAGAGCTACTGTGCTGCTTGTGGCCTTTCCAGAATACCAGATAACAGGCATTGATTTTTGGGTTTAGATCCATTTGCCCTGAACACTTGCTTGGGTTATAAATGCAAATAAAAACAGAAGTGAAGGGGAAGATAGTTCCGTGGTTGCTAAACAGGGGACATGTTCACCTTCCTTATATTGACCTGGACTCGTCTGAGATGCCATGTCTGAGCCAAGGTGTAACACAAGACCTGCAGTTGCTCCTTAGGGACATCAGGCCAGGGACCACATCCCAGGGCTGCCCAAGCCCAGGTGAGATAAGGCACAGACACTGTGCCCAATCCCTGTGGACATCGGGGACCCCGTATCCATGATATGCATTAATCTGTCACAGCCAGGATCTGCTATCCTATCCCACACTGTCCCTCAAGAAGCAAAGGGACTGAAAAAAATCACAGAATCATCCAGGCTGTAAAATACCTCCAAGATCATTGAGTCGAACCTGTGACTGTTCACCACTCTGTCAATCAGAACAGAGCACTGAGTATCACGTCCAGTCATTCCCTGAACACCTCCAGGGATGGGGACTCCACTGCTTCCCTGGGCAGCCCTTTCCAATGCTTGACCACCCTTTCCATGAGAAAATTTTTGCTGATGTCCAACTTATCCAATAACTCCATACAGCAGACAAAACATACTTGCTCCAGCTCAGCATCATCTCTTAACATGTTCACTGTTTGCAATCAGAGGCAACAGTGCTACAACAGATTTCTTCATACCAGACATCCCCCACTGCCACACTCCCTCTCCCAACAGCCAAGGGGAAACAGTGGGAAATTAAGATCTAGTGACTGATGCTGCAGGTCCTGTTCCAGGCAAGGAGCCATGGGAGCTGAAGCAAACGGAAGACACAAATGTTGTAATTGGAAGGTGCCGGGGAGCTGTCAGCACTATCAGCAGAAAGGCAATTACTGTTTGAAAATTAATCTTTTTTTTTTTTGTTACCCTATTGTTATTCCCTTTTTAATGTCAGAATAAGCAAAACAGGAGATTACTTGGCAATGTTCTCCCTCAAGGGAAAATGCAGTTAAAATGGAAATGAGTGCCAGGCTGGCAGCATCCACCCTGGACAAGGAAAAAGGCATTCCCTACCAAACCAGTGGCCAGGCTAAAGCCCTCCACTCAAATTCCTGTGATATCTCTTATGTTTTTATCATTTCCTAACACAAATCCATTTCTCCATTCCTCCCAGACTGGCCACCCACAAGCCCACTGTCCAGGGAACAATATCCCTGTCAACCCATACACCTCTTGTCTGCTTCTCCACTGTTCCTGTTTTCCCCAAGGTCATTAAAAGTTCAGCTTACAGATCATGTCTCAGTTCTGAGATGTCCTTTCTTTTACTTCCACCTTGAACTATCAGTTTGAGTCCTGGTCATCACACACTGCTGGAGCGTTTCCTGACCTCCCAGGTGCCCAGAGGACAGGTTGAACATCTGTATTCTGACACAGGGCTTCAGACAGCTCCTCTTCTCCAAACAAAATCCCTCTTGCAGCCCATCATTTGGAGAATCCTCTCCAACAGCTTTGTGAGCTTTCTGTTCAGTTCTCAAACTGTCTTGTTTGTCTTTGACTCTCATTTCTTTTTGCATAATTTCATCCCCCAACACATCTTTAATTAACAGTTCTGTGTTGATGACTCACAGATGCACCTTTCAGTTCCAGACACATTTCCTTCAGTTCAAGCCCCAAATTCCACCCTGGGAGGTTTGTCCTGCAGATCTGGGGACACCGCAGTGGTCCCTCTACCTTTCCAGGTTCACCACACACTTCTCTCCATCACTGGGGTCAACAACTTGATCATACAAATAGCTCAGTCTCATACTTTGGGAACGTCCTCAGCTTGGATGTCATGGCTACATCCACACCTTGTCAGTTCTCTAGCCCAAGGATTGAAAATGCCATCTCTTTCTTATTGTCATTATGTAAACAAAACCCACTTCCTTAATTGAGAAATTCTTTTCTCTGTCTGTTTCACCTTCCTGCCATTCACACAATGCCAGAAGATCCTCGGAAGGGTCACACTCCTAGGTGTCAGTCACTTCAGTGTTTCCTTGCAAACCCTTTCTCTGCTTACTTCTCCTCACAACCATAAGCTGGTGTTTTACCTCTCTCTCTCCTGAAACAGGGTTTGCATCTATCACAGAATCCCAGACTGGTTTGGGTTGGAAGCGACCTTAAAGCTTGTCTCATTCCAACCCCTGCCATGAGCAGGGACACTTTCCACTAAACCAGGTTGCTCCAAGACCCATCCAACATGGCTTTGGACACTTCCAGCTATAAGGCATCCATGGTTGTCTCCCTGGAGACCCTTGTGGGAAGCATGATCTCTCTAAGGCTTCTGGGGAACAGCCTATCATCCTGACACCTAAACCAGTAACCCAGGCAGGAGAGGATCAAAAAGCTCACATTCATCCGTTCAAGTACCAGCCCGCCAACCTTCAGGACTCTGGCTCTGAGACCATCAGCCAAGTTATCTGACAATTCTTGCACTGTTCATAGGGAGCTACAACGAGAAGTCACAGGCTCCAAGGCAACTCACAACTCAAAATACTGTGTGGGTGGGTGGTGGGGGTGGTTTGAATTCACATTTATCCCATGCAAGTAAAAAGGAAAACTAAGCTTTGGCTTCTTTAGCAAATCATACATCCAAAACCAAATAAAATAAAAAATTATGTTCTTGATGCAGCAGAGAAGGCTGGTATGAAATGAAGAAATGCCAGAAAATGCAAAGCTGCTCTAGCTGGCTGAGGAGACTAGGAAGGAAAAGGAAGGAAAACTGAGAATGGCAAAAGGGATTCATGAATGACGCCTGTTTCCTGTAAAAATAAATTTAAAAAAAAAATCATCACTTCCAACACAGACTGTTTTTGGACTTGGTGCTGTAAATAGGCATTTTTGCCTTTTTCTGTGCTGCCTCCCCTCAGTAGGAACCTGCAGCACCCCAGGACCAGCACTGCCATGATCAAATGATGGGAGAACAGATTGCCTAGTGCCAGCCTTCACCTTTCTCCAAGATGGAAACAATAAGGCATTTAATTGTTAGGGTGAGAAAAACATTAATGATGTGTTGATGAACACAAAGTTAATTCTCTGATCACTTCCTACAAACTGTTTCTTTAAGTATTCTCTTTGGATCCCAGAAAACAGCTTGAAAAAGCTACTGTTAAATATTGACTGCTGCTCTGGGATCATTATGGAAAATGTGTTTGGGTACTGTTTTCCAGAGCACATCAAGGGGGCTAGGTGATTTCTAGCAGGAGAAATGTCTTTCCTACCCCAGGAGGGAAGAGAGGGAAGTGGGACACACTAAACTGGTCACTGTTTTTTTGTTGTTGGATTTTTCCTCCCCTAGAACTCTCCAATATAGCCCAAGGGCAACAGTTTCCTAAGCTGGGCCAAGCAGAGTGTGGAAATTCAATAGCAAAATGGAAATATCTTTCACTGCACCACAGGGAAAAGCGAGAGTAAAACCATTGGGAGGGGGAACGGACAGAAGGAGAGGTGACTTTGAGAGCAAAAAGGTCATGGGAAGAGTGGAGGAAGATAAAAAGGAACTCAACAGGGTATGCAGCAGCAGTGTCCAGGAGACCAGCCACTGTCTGGCTTTCAGGAACTCTGCAAGGCAAAATGAAAGCCCCTGGCTGCCATGGCCCCATGCCAGGTGTGCCAGGACACCAGTCAGTGCTCACTGCATCCCTCCAAGGCGAGGGAGCAAGACTGAACACATGGAATGGCTAATGCTTCACTGGCACTTAAAAAGGAGCATTAGAAACATAGTCCAAGAGGATGAGAAATTGAATTTTAAGCCCATTAAAGCAGCACCCGGCCACATCCATGACGGAACCTCTATAACTCATGGAGCTCATGTGCCCATTCCCAGCTGCTTTGAGTGGGTGGGTGCAGGTGGCTGGTGATGTTCAAGGGAGGGTGCTGAGCTGTTTTAGTGCCAGCACCCCTAAAGGTGACTGTTTCCAGGAATTTCTACACATTCCCAGTATCAAAAAACATTTCCAGTGTTGATACAGAATTCGGCAGTCTGAGCAGGGAGAACAGAGCTAAGCCAGGCACTTGTGGTGGGAAGCAGATGTTCTCCACTTTTATCCAAGCACCCACGGAAGAGGGTACTTTGCATTTCTGTCTCTTTCTCAATGAGAAAGAACCAACTTAGCAACAAAACCCATGGACAAATAGCTCAAGATAAATGCAGTTTTCTACTATAATTTGTACTGTACACTGCAGCTAATGTGCATTATGCTGAGGGATTGCCGATTCACTGATTTTCCAGGCTTCTTAAGCCCATAATAAAGAGCACATGTCAGGGATTTCATTGCCCGCAGGCAGTGGCAGAAGCTATTCTTCCTTGCTGGCTAATACAGTAAAAGCCATAGTTCTGCACTTGTGCAGTGCATGTCACTGGGAAATACAGATCCACACAGTAAATGATGGCCTGAGGAGCAGTTCATCAGTTCAAACCCAGCAGCACGGAGAAAATGGCTCGATGCATCAAGTTATAGGAGTTTGATGCTATCAGGATCCTCAGCCCAGCTGTGGAGAAAGAGAGAGACCCCTCAATTTCCTGCCAGAAGAGAGGCACCATCTATCCGTGAGGATGAGAAGTGGCAGAAGGTGGTACCTCTCTCCTTCACATCAGCCCCCACAGTCCTGCTGCCCTGTCCAGCTACCCTGGAGTCAACCTCCCCCACCAGATGAGGTTACTTTGCTTTCATATGTGAGAAACTCTGGATTTCTCTGCACACACTGTAACTTCTTTCGGGCATTGGAAAGGGCTGCCCATGAAGGCGGTGGAGTCCCCAACCCCAGAGGTGTTCAAGGAATGACTGGACATAGCATTCCATTTTCTGGTCTAGTTTACAAGGTAGTGGTAGGTCATAGGTTGGACTCAATGATCTTGGAGGTCCCTTACAACCTAAATGATTCTGTGATTCATTCCCTTTTCCCCACCCACTCACATACAAAATTAATTTTCTGTCATTTACAGTTCATGATCTGATTTTCAATTTTCCCTAACACAGAAATATTTGCAATCAAGGTGGGGCAGAGACAAGCAAGACATGAACATCACCAGCTGAAATGCTTCCCATTCTTTCAAATACTGACAGATACCAGCTACAGGACAGCCTGTCCTTGTGTATCATTCACATTTACTTGGGTGTGGCATTTATTTTCATGTGAAATACAGCATCTGGAGGAGGGGTAACAACAAGATTAATTTCATACTTCAGGTTCAATTTTACTTAGAAGACCATTTAACATCACTATAGTTTGGTTTTTTAAATAATTGTACTTTAAAAATGGAAAAACCCCTCACTTTTTCCTTTAAAATTAAAATTCACTGATGATACATACTCAGCAGTAGAACAGTTTAATTTTGCTCATCATCATCAAAAAGCATTTGAGTGACAGAGTCAAGTGAAAAAGCCCTGATTAGCACATTAAATGACATAAAAGATCCAAACAAAAGCAGAACTTCAGATCCCTCAAATACTCCAAATAAAATGTTGGTGTTGGCAAAGTTTGTGAGATGTCCAACTCTTGAGAGAGAAGAATCCCCCTTTTCTCCTGGAGAAGCCTCAGATGTGGCTATACATCCACAGCAGTAAAAACCAAAATAACCAATTGAGAAAGGAGTGGCCCTGAATTGCCCTCTCTCCTTTCACCTTGTCTAGAACTGATAAGGCAAATAATTTCAACTATTTGTGAATAAACAGCTCAAGAGTTAACATGGGTCTATTCCTAGTTAAGACACATGGGAATCTTTGTGTACCATGACCACTGCTGCTGAAAATTCCATGTTTAGCAAACCCATGCTGAAAGTTTTCCAATGTCAGGCATGTGTCAGCCTGTGCAATACCCACCCGATACAGCCCACCAAGGTATGGTGCCACCTTCTGCTCCATGAACTGAGGGGCTGAACTGCCCCATGGCATTCACAGCTCTAAGACCCCACTGCAGGCAGTGTTTTTCCCAGGCACATTCTCCTATATTCATGGTACACCTCAATATCATCAGTGTTTTCCAAACAACATTGTCTTATTTCTATGATGAAGTATTTTCAAACGAATTGAGAGAAACCAGGAAAAAAAGCTGCAAAAAACCCAAAAGTCCTTTTCCTGGCATGGTAGACAGCACTTTGCTGTCACAGCACTGACTCCACCTGTGTCACACTGTTTGAGTGCTCTGAGTCACTGATTTCTAAAAGCCAAGCTTAGGGGGAAGCAGCCAAATAAATTCAGAGAGAAGGGAAAAAAAGAAAGAGTGGTGAAAAAGCACCTTTTGCTCCTCCTGAGTCTTTCTGCAGGAACTTCACAAGGACAGCAAAGCAAAAGCAAAAGTGCCTCATTCAGATTTAAAGAGAGTTAAATCCCGCTGTTCCTAATGGATTATCATACTTTAAAATAAATCAGATCAGATGCGTCCAGCTGAACTGCCTCCCCTGACACCCCAAGTTTTAGAGCTGGCCTCAGCACATGCCCAGCAAAACTCCATCAAATAATTACTAGCAGTTTGGCTGGGGGTATAGCTTTAACCTCAGACTGCATAATTTTGGGAAAAATTCAAAATCTAGCTATGGCTTTTTACCTCTTAAGGGGATTTTAATAGTCTGTGCTTCTGCTTTGCATGCTCAGACTTTTATCTCCTGGATATTGATGAGACAACCTGCACAGGCAGAGCTCCAGTGCTCTGCCTTGGCTCCTTATGGACTTTCACACTGGTGACATCCAAACTGGACTAAGACAGGCCCTGATGCCATCCAGGATGCTTTATAATAAATGCCAGCTGGACTTTGTCATTCCACCAGTCCAGATCCGTGTCATGAGCTTTGTCTCACAAAGACACATTTGGCCCCATAACATCCCCATGGTGGGACATGAATGCTCAGTGACCCTGGGACCCTGTCCTGCCCCTTGTGCTCCCCAAAAA
>VYZS01070129.1:16646-33736 GCA_013400695.1 Neodrepanis coruscans | reverse complement strand
CCCTTTTCTTCTGCAGTAGAAAAAACTTGTAAGTATATTTGAAGAATGATGAATTCAGAAGTGTTCTGATCAACGTATAAGCCTTTTAAAAATACTGTTACATAGGATGGTATCTATTTACTACTAATTGTCACACATCAAAGTGAAGTATCACTCTGTAATCTCAAATTCAGTGTTTTAAACACCACCCACACAACTTCCATATGCTTAAAGGAAAAGGATTAGTTGTCTAGCATGTGATTTTCAAGCAATTTAGTAGAGCAATTTAGGTCCTCTTTTCCCTCCTGCTCTAATCATGTGTAGACAGGATTTTCTTATACCCCCTCAATGTTGCTACATTATTAAAAAGCAAAAGATATTAAAATAAACCTGGAGAGGAAGCAAATATTTTCTGAGCATGCACAATACAACACTTGAGTAAAACTACAGAGATGCAGCTACTCTGGAATGTCAAGTGACACTGCTTTTCCACTTGAATCAGAGCAGACCACAAGAATGTCTAGGAAGGTAAACACAAACCTATGTAACTTACACTTACAGTGAACATTTTTGTCTGTAAGAGACTCCCTCAAATGCTGCCAGAAAACACAACATGAAAAGGCCATTATATCCAGAGCAAATTGAAAAATATTCAAGCAAATACTGACCCAGATAGAAACAACATTCTTTGTAAGTCTGCAGTGAGCAACGTAGATTTTGAATTATCGCCACTGAACAGAGCATTTTCTTAAGACTGCTGCTTCAGTTTTAAGTGAGAGGCCACATGTTTTCACTGCTTCTGAAGTGTAGAGCAAATAATTGGCACACAGAAAACTTGAGAAGTTCAATCCTAAGAGGAAGAAAGGAATTCTGCCATATCATGCCAATACAGTTGTTAAATAGTGATATGATTCAGAACAAATACAGATGACCGTAGCAAGTGAACAGAAAAGGTAAAGAGAGAAAATGAGCCTTATGAAACGGGGAAAATATACCACAAAAAAAACCCAATCCACTTCCAAAGCCGTGTAACTGGACATTGCTGGAGAGACAGCAAGATCCTTTAAGAGATGAAGGAACTCTGCATTTCCTGAAGTGTCCCCAAAGGGATACACTTAACTATGTATTTCCAGCTCTGATCTCTAACCACGAATCCAAAGCACACCCATGCTTTTGCACATCCTTTTATACTTAAAATACTGCTTCTCCTGCCTATCAATCGAGAAGCCGTTCTTCCATCTCACCACCTTGTGTGCCAGGTATTACAACTTTCTTTTCCCTATCTTTTGTAAATGCAATTTTACATTATTCTTAGCTACTCAGAAGAGCTGAGAAAACTGTTGTCCTTTCCCATTTCCTCATCCTATCTTGCAACTTTTCACATTGACTAGCTCTTCTCTATATTATCTGTCTTCTTAGTCAAACTTCTTCTTACATTTGTACAAAAAAGGTCTTGCAAGATTTATGTCTCACTAGCACCCAGGGAACAGTACATCCTGTCTCCAGCTCAAGTTTAAACAAGCGTATCAATAAGCTTATTTCCTGTGCTACTGATCAGCTCAGGAAGGAATCACACTCCAAAAGCCCCAGTCCTGTATCTGTCTTTCTCTTTAAAAGTTTCTGTTGCCAAAACACCTGTCTTGATGGTGATGAAGGCGATGGCATTCGGATCACTGTCTCTTTGCTTTCATCTCTCTTTGTCTTCCCTTTACACTGCAGTTCATACTCAGATTTGAAGCTTTCTGGTCCAGAACCAACTCTTCAGTTTGTATTTTTACAATATTCAGGCAACAGTAGGGCTCTTGGGCATCATCAGAAGCAAGAACAGTAAATCAAGTAACAAATTAAGGGGATTAACAAGGTGTTAAAACTTAGCTTGTCTGAGTTCTCTCTAACTCGAGAACATTTAGCTGTCAGGTAAGTTGTGCATTGTGGTCTGCCTGTTTTACTGCTGGCTTCTCTGAACCCAAGCCACTGAGGCTGTCTGTTCTAACCTGAGTCAGAAAGCACTGGCCACAGCAGAACCACAACTACTCAAAGTTTAGAATATCAATTTGAAATATGCTGTTTAACTGCCACTGAGAACTCAATAGCCACATTTTTTCATAAATTCCAATTAAAAAACCAAATAACTTCAGTCCTCATCTGGAAAAGGGTATAGGAACACTAAAATAGTAATGTCTTTGACCTCAGCAGTGAAAGAACTTTTATTTCCTCAGAAACTAAAAGGTGGGAGGAAATCAATTTATCTGACAACAATAACAGAAATGCTTTCAAATTTTTGAAGTTCCACAATGAAGAATAAAAGCTTAAAAGTTAGATGGCATAACTATGGAGAATTGAAAATTTAAGAACACTGATATTTTGCTGCTGATTCATTTTGCAACATGAAGACACCCACAAATCACAGATTTTAATGGTTACCAAGCCCTGCATGACTTCACTGTAGCTTTCAAATTCAGAAGCTGAAAGATCTCTTAGGTCATCTAGCCCACTCTCCATTTCAGTTCAGGATTGCTCCCAGTGGTATTTTGCACATTTTTACTCAGAAACAGAAAACTAGTAAAAGATGTAAGGTGCTATTAAAATGAGTGAGGAATCAGTGGAAATTATTATCAAGCATTTTACAGTAACAAAATGCAGATAATGAAGACACTATCAGATTATGTTTTATATGCATATTTACAACCCACTGGGGGTTACTGAAGTATCTGTAAACAAATGTAACTGCTGATTACATGCCTTACAACTTCACAGTTCCATTCAACTTTACAGTTTAGCTGCACATTTAACTAGCACTTGCTTCAACACAACTATAACAGTAAACCATGGGTGAAGATTCACTCCATTAAAACCACTTGCTCCAGTAATTGTACTCCTGCAATCAGGACAAATTCAAAAAATCGCATCATCTCAATTTCACCACTTTCCTGCTTTTGACACTATCAAGCTCTTTTGGTGTAGGTCTTAATCTAAAATTTTGACCTTGAATATGGTGTAAAGTTTGTGTCAGTTTATTCCTCAGTTCTTTCTCAGCCAGCTCCTTTATGTTCTTTACGAGGCATTCTTTCTTACAGCCTGTGAAAATGCCAGAGAGAACCCACTCCAGTCACTCAATGTTCAGAATGTTCTCATTCAGTCCTTTTTTTTGTTTTTTTTTTTGCATAAAGCAAATCCAAACCTTTATTCCCTCCTCTCCCTGATACCTCTTCTCTGTCAGCTTCCTTGACATAGTCAATACAGCAAAACCATCCTGGGCCTTCTGTTTGACACTGCTTACCTCCCCACCTACTCCCCAATTTGGATATATATTCTACTTTATCCTACCAGAGAAATCAATTCCTCTATTTTTCCTTATTCATACTGCTAATATCACTATATTCCTTCCACCCAGATAATGAAAAATCTCATTACCTCCCACCTTGATTTGTCAATCCTTCCTACACATTCCTAAATCCCACATCAGTCACACCAGATCCTTTCCGAACATCCTATAACTACCAAGTTTTCCTTTTTTCCTCAAACTTGTAATACTGGAAAAAATCTCACAATTGTAAAGGTGCTATTTGCTCCTTTTACACCCTGCCAGTGTGAGGGCTGATTTCCATTATCTGCTGGTCTTACATAGCATTCTCTCCCAGATAAGCTTCTCTAGTTACTGGCAGTATCTACAAGTTTTGTAGAGGTGCACCAGATACACTAAAGTAGAGGAGGTATTTGAAGGCCAAAAATCTCAGCACACTGCTCTGAGGGAGTCACTCAAATTGCTTGCTGAGTTCTACTTCTGTGTCTTCTACAGAAACTCAAAAAGCAGCTCGATGTACGATCGAAGGCTTGAAATAGCCTAGACATTTATTTTGCTCATGGCTTTGAAGCTATGTGAATGTACACCTGACTAGCTTTAAACACAAAAAGGACTGCAACCTATGACACTTATTAGGAACAGGATGAATAAACTTAGCTACAGCTGCACCATTTTACAGCAAGTGCTTAGACAGACAAATGTAACCAACAAAATTAAAAGTTCCCCATTTGCTGGAGAATGGCAATGAAAGAAATTAGATTTTTTTTTTTAAACTACTAAACTGGAATCGTGGAGATTGTATCTTTTGAATTTTATTTCTCAGCAAATTATATGTTATTTTCTGTAAAGGGAAGTGTAGGTCATATCTGTAAAAACTGAAAGCCATACAGTCAATTAAAAAGTGCAAATCACTATTGATGACCTTCTTACTATTTAGAATATTTTAAATTAACAGAAGAAAACTACAATATTTCAGAAATAAATCACTGCAGAAAATGGATTATATAAAATTCATTACGTTTAGAAAAAGATTGTTTTCATATGTTGACAAAAAGCTAAGTTCATCTAATAGTTCCAATTCCCTCCTTCCAATCATTGTATCTTGTGCTACAGTTTACCCATCAGAAGTCAAGATCCAACACAACTTGTTTTTTATTTATGCTTTAATCTTGAGCAGCATTATTTAGTGACCCCAACGTTAAGGGCCACATTTTGCAAAGAAATGAGTAGTCCAGGCTTGTCCTGTAAAATAGGGATGCAGCCAGAGAACACACTCCCAGTGTGTTCATTGCACTGCATACCTAACCAGCTGGAGGCTTCAAACAGTCCTAGGGGCCCACCTTTAGGTGGCCAGGTCAGTTGTTTGCAATACCCAAAATCTTTATGCAGACTCTGCTTCTAGGGAAGTGATACCAGCATATTTGCAGACTAATTTGTCATAACAGGCCCACTGTAAAGGATGTGACACACAGGCATACCTAACTATATTTCTAAATGCATCAGAAAATAACTCATGTTTTAAAAGCTTCAGGCATTTTGTTTAACAAAGATTAAACTCAATGCCAAATAAACCTTTTTCTCATCTGTTTATTTGATATATATGCTGTTACATGTTTTACAGTTACTTTTGCACAATTAACTAAACCTGAGATAATGGCAAGACTGCCAAGCATGTATTCATTGTTCACAATAGACATGTAACTAAATAGACAGGTAACTGAAACAGCCTCAGTTTATTAGAAAAGAGCTGGGAACACCATTAACAGAGCTTAGTTACCCAGTCTGAGTGTAAACCACCCGATCAGAAAGAGCTCAAGAAGATTCCAGGCTATACTACAAACCCAAGGTTACATATGTAACTTAAGTGAATGTCCCCGAACTGCCTTGATTCCTACACATCCTTGATGCATGAATGTTTTCACTACAAAAAACAACAAAACCCAAACATCCATCCACCTGTCATGTACAGGTGTCAAAACGAACAAAAAAACACCACCACCAAAATAAAACAAACAGACAAACAACAAAAAAATCCCAACACAACCCCCCTATCAAAGTACACACAGGAGAATGGAGAAAGTCAGAGGGTTAGTACTGAAAGTTCACATTTGCTGTATTCTATGTAGAAATTGCATAAGAAGAAAAAAAGCAAAGTCAAGAAAAGGCATGGTAAGAGCTCTGGGACCCTGAAAAGTCTGAGAAACAAGAGCTCCAGGCAATGAGTCAGGAAGAGTCAAGTGTGAACGAGAGAAAGACAAGGGTAGAGCTGAGTTGTTTAGGTGAACCAATGCAATTGAAAAACTCTTCTCAACAACCATGTTCTGGTAAAAACTTACATATTACAGTATCCTACTGTCTGACATCTCAAGTACCTATTGTTATCTCCCCATGGAAGCCGGCAGAACCATTACAAGAAAACTTGAAAAAAAAGCACCCAACTCTCTCACAGATGCTACAAGTTAGTCAAGAAAGGCTAAGAGGAATGTCATAGTGAATAGGGAATCTGAAGAAACTGGTTCAAATGAAATGAGAAAAAGAAACAGCAGCTTGAAGAAGATGAAATCTATAAAGCTCAGTGACAGAAATGCAACTGGAGATGAAGACAGCTGGTGAAGGTCATTCAAGGACAGAACTTAATAGGAAAACAGAAGGACCACAAGGAAATTTAAATTCTGAAAGCTCCTAAGCAGAGGGGAAAAAGAAAGGAAGTCAAAATAGAAACACTGAACAATCATGATTATTAGTAATTCTTTTCCAAGATCCTGTTTTTCTTGTTTTGACTGACATGTTTTTTAAAAGTTTCATCTGATATAGAACCCTACATGCCATGTAAATCAATCCTTCAGCTGAACTTCTGTAGGTATTTTGAAAGTTATATTCACATTAAAATGGGTCACATGAAACACGGTCAGATTCCATTTCTCTAACAAAAAAGAGTGATATGGCAACTTAATCACACTCTAACATTATTTACATTACATTATTTATAGGAAAGAAATTTGTTAGAACAAAATTAACAGATAACACTATCATGAAACCAGAAAGTGGAAAGCTAGCAGTAGGTGTGCTCTGACTAGCAAAAAAGACATGGAAGTGAAAGTGTTTCAAGTTCACACTGAGCAGAATTGATTTGCAAAAGTGCCAACCTACTACACTGACATTCTAAATAAGGAAAGACTTTGAAGAGCTATTCTTGCTCAGAAAAGGCAACTTATTTTTGCAGAAATTGTTTTTTCTACATTGTGCAAGTTATTAGACCTGATGACAACTGCTCCATTGTAACATAAAATACACAAACCTCTTGCCTCTGGCATTCCTCCTCTATGTCACTGTTACACTTTTAAACATTCCCTATGAGAAACTGAACAAGCTACATTTTATCTTATCCTATATTCACTTCACAAAATATGGTAGTAGTTAGAAAGTTAAAAATGGGATAAGGAAACATACTGTCCATGAAACCAGTATCAAGTCCCTAATTCAGACTAGAGTTTTTATTTGCAGAATAAATATATATACATAACATGACTTGCCATGTACTTTGTGAAAGCAATGTACCATCTTCATCCTAACCTAGAATAAATAAACTTCATGCAATAAAGACTAAGCGTAAGTACCCTTTACAGAACTGCCCACGTTTTTATGGGATGTTTTTTTTCATTCTTTGAGCAAATTACAACATTGAAAAGAAACCTCTGAAAACAACAAATTCAGCAATTTTAGCCAATTTAAAAACCTGGATGAGAAACTGTCTGTAAAATGCCTACCAACATACTCTGAATCACTATTTTTCACGATTATGACTAGAAAGAATAAAGGATTTTGCAAAATGTTACTACTTACTTGTCTCCAAAGAATTTCCTCCAGAAATCTGCAGCATCAGCTTTGGTGATACGAAAGTTATCACCCTGGAATTGGCCATTTGGAAAAATAGCTTTGATTTCTGCTAGCATGTGGCTGAAGATGAGAGACAGCTTTGTGAGGTTTCTCCTGCGAATATAATAGGGGAAAAAAAAAAATTCACATCAAATCCTTAGAATTCACTAAGTTTAATCAATCTTTCAGTATTTCATACATCCTGCATATTTGTGTAATAATCACCACCCAACACAAGAAAAACACTGAGCTTTCACCTGAAAACACGAAGAAATACAAATCAGTAGTTTGTGTTTGCATGCACTTATGATTATGTATTTATTGTAAGTCTCCATGAATACAAAAATCATTTTTGTGGCAAGAGAACAGGTCTGAATTCTCAATTGCATATTCAGATATATTCCTTGTGTGTCAAGCTTGTGCTTTCCTATTTCATTTAATCATTGCAGAACCAAAAATTTATACTCATTAGACACCTAGTACATTTAAAAAACCCCAATAAACAAAATTTAAAAAACCACCACCAAACCTATACTCAAAAACCTCAAATCATAGTTTTGTATGTGACACTGAACATATTTCAGTCCAGGTTTCTAAAAATAAAAACAGCATAGAGCTAGATTTACTCCTTTTTCCTATGACAGTTTTTATAATTTTTTCCAGCTTTCCCTTACTGCACCTACCTCCTATTCTTCTTTTAAATGCTCTCCCTTTAGTTAAAACTTGCTTTCAGTTTTTCCTAGTGTGTTATAAACAAAAATCAAGCTTTTTTGCTATCAGCTTATTTACATAAGACTTGTATCAGCTAATCAAATACTACTTTACAACAACTTTACAAGAGAATCCTGTGGCAGCTGTGTTGCAGATTTTACTATAGGTTTTACTACTAAGAAAGTTATGGTAAAGATAGTGTTTTGAAAACATAAGTAATTTAAAACAAACAAAGCAACCCCTGATGAACACACGCTCCCCTCCCCTCAAGATTAAGAATGGTTGTAGGGCTAATTCTTTCAGACTCCTTTAATTCTTCCAGTTTAATCAGATGTCTATAATTATGATGCTCAATAGTTCCTTATTTTTTTGGATTTGTTCTTTGCTACTCCCCCTTCCTATTTCCTTTGTACTTCAATTAAACACACATGTTCTTCATTATTTTACTCCTCAGAAATCACGCCTGATGCAGAAAAGCAAGCAACAGCTATTTTAACATGACTTCCTCAGCCTACCCTAAACCCAAGATCAAACAAGAAGCTTTCTGTACTCAGGACAGATGGGAACATGACTCAGTACAAGTTTGCACAGAGCTCTCCTTTGCCTGGTACAATTAATGTACTACATTAATGTGCTGTGCTGCAGGGGTTCTTTTCAGGAACAAATTTACTTTGTGAGCTTTTTGGACTCATGAGGCTTGAGCCCTGTAGTGAACGAAGGGATGAAGTCACAGAGAGGTGCCATCTGGGGCACTCCTTGTCTGGAGGGGCGAATGCCTGTGTCTGTATGCACATGTCCACGCAGCAGCCCAGGGCTGGCCTTACCCCGTGTGCTGGCTGCTGCCACCTGCAGGGGCCCAGAGGGGCCCCCTAGGACACCCTCCACAACAGGTGGCACTCCTGGTTGCAGCTCCGCGCTGCTCCACTGGCTGTGCAAGCCAGGAACCGGTGGGAACCGCCGAGCGCCACTGCCTAGGGGAGTCCGGCATGCGCACAGTGCTGGTGGGAGTCGGCGGAACTGCTTGGCCACCGTGTCACCAAGGGCGCTCGTGGCAGGGGCCAGCGGAATGGCTGGGCACAGCTGCCAACCCCCTGAGCGGCAGGGGGTTGCAGGTGTCTCTGGCCAGCGCCACATTAGTGTACATGGGCAGTCATGGATGGGTGGGACCTGCTGCGAGCACACGGCGCTGCCAGCGCCACTGAACCCAGTGCTGCCCGCGTAAGGGCCAGCAGAGTGATGGGAGCAGCTGCCGCCACCACGCTGTTGCCGCATGCCTGGGACGGGACTGCTCCATGTGGGCTGAGCCGTGTTCCCGCAGGAGACCAGAGACTGGCTCGCATTTTGCCCTGACCTGGGTCCACATTCACAATGTGCTGGAGCCTGTCCGCTTTGATTTTTCTTACAAAACAAAAAGAAAATGGGTTTGAAAGCAACAAGTCCCCTTCCCCTCCCTCTCCCCTATAAAACCCCTGAAAAACAAGACACACACACACACACACACCCCTTTCCTCTCCCCAAAGAAACCCATGGGAACATAACCCCCTGTCCCACACAGAACAGGGAAAAAGGGAAAAAAAATACGTTTTAAAAACGAAAGCATCCTTTCGCCCCATAACAAGTGTCCTGGGAAAGTCCTCCCCCAAGACCTCCAAAGTACATGTGCTGAAATGGATAGACATATTCAAATGAGTGAAATGTACAAATGGGGAGAGTCACTGGCCCACCCTGATGGGATGATATCATCTCTGCACCTTGTGTAATTCTTGAGAAGCATTTCTGAAATCACTGAGCTTTTGGTCTTTGTCTCAAGAAGGAACTGAGATCGGGTATCACATAAACATATCTAAGCAAAAATGGTGCAATGTGTGCTTTACTGTTCTAAGGAAAACAATGCAAAAGTGAAAAATTAAGGCATGATTTATCATGGCTACTTGATACCAAAGAAGGACTTAAGATAATTATCTGGTAGAGTAAGGATCAAAATTAAGGAGAACAAAACAGATACCCTGCATATAAATTATCAAGTGTTTTCCACTGTCTGCCATGTGTATATGCTGTGCTATATGTTCAAACACAGATAAGGTTCTAGTTGGATTCAAGTTTCACCTTGGTAGTCATATAAAAAGAAAGTACCTTAGTTTGATATTAAAATATTTTTTCTTGTTTGTAAAAACGTAAACAAAAATAATTTTACTTTTTTCCTTTCTTTATAATCTCGTATAATGAAAAAAAGTGTGTTGATGCACTTAGTGACTGCTGCTGTAGGAAGAGGGAAGGAACAGGCTTTGTGATGTAGACAGAACAGTTTGGATGCTTGTCTATACTGTGCATTTGTTGTCCATATCCTACCAGCTGTTGGTTCTGGTCTTGTACTGTGCAGTTAATACCTCACAGGCCACAACACTCACCAGCTCTAGTATTCTCCCTCCTTGGGCCCCCAGGGTTTTCTTTTCATCGTCCCTATTTTCCAGGAGCCCCGGAGTGGGATCAGTGCCATCTATGGGCCAACCTCCCTTCCTCCTTTGCTCCACCAGCCCAGCAGCCAGCCCAGAGGAGCACAGTTTGTCCTCTTTGCATTTTTATTGTCAAGTTTTGTTGTCTGTCAAAATAAATCTGTTGGTTGTTGTTACTCTATTGCAACCTCTCATTGCTTTTTAACGCCCCCTTGCGTCCAAACCACAACAACACCTCAGGAAGCACATCCTGCACTTTATCCACTTGGCAGTCTTCGCAGCTTGATTTTTAAAGTGCAGATGACTTCCTTCTTTCTCCCATATGAAGAATGAAGGAGTGTCAAAAATTTTCTATCTTATTTTCCATTTTAAGTGTAAGACAAGGCATTTAAGTCCTATTTGATAAAAACAACAACATTGACACTTCGGTGAATAACTCTAAAGGAAGCCAAAGAACTGCTCAATCTGAACACCTATTTTAGGTCTCTTTCACACCACAAAATTACAAAGAAACCAGCCTTGATCAACTCGGCCTGCATCTCTCGGAGTAACAAAGGCTCTTCTCCTGGTTACAGCAAAGACTGATGAAAGGGCAAAGGAAAAACAGATCTGAGCAGACAGATACATGCTCCAAAACGACCCTCTGACTCATTAGATTCTAGCAGGGGAGACGTTTCCTAAGGGAGCACACTGAAGCTACAACTAAAAAAATGCTATCCAAAGTACAGACAAATGATGTTTTAAGGCTTCAGAAGCCAGTCTTCAGAGTTTGAAACCATAACATACTTTCACTGGCAACCTGGAGCAAGTTAGCAGTACAATTTCTTTCCTTACCTGTGTTAGGCCTGAAACAGAGCATTGACATCTCCTTTATTTCAGTATAGATTCTGAATGTATTTCATGCCAATGAGAACAACCTTATCTTTCTGAAATTAAACAATATTGTTTTATAACAAAGTGAACTGAGATGATCTCTACAATATAACAACTACTGTAGTAAAACATTTTTTACTACATTTTAACATTTATTTATTTTTTTTTCTAAAACAGAATATTTTAACATTAAACAATGCTATGTCAACTGCATTTTATGTAATACATAGTGTAGGTCTCTTCCACATTACTTGCAACATGCTCAACACTTATTACTTGACATTTTTCCTATAATTCATATTTAGATTTTGCTATCTTCCTTTTGCCAAGTCAAACTAATGCCATGCAGTTCAAATCCCTTGTAGAACTTGACTTCTGAAGTATCAGTTTTTCAGCCATAGCCTATGATTTGTTACCAAACACGCTTGCACATGATAGACCTACTGAAGAACCAACAGTGTTGGAACCAACCCCAGAACACTTAGGATACAAAAATTAAAAACTGAACTTATATTTAGTATAAACTTGCAAAAGTCTATTGAATGAGTGAACATCTTTTGTCTAATCAGAAGACACAGGCATTTTTTAATTGCAAAATTAATGTGTCTTTTGGAGTTATACCTAACCAATAAGATTTCTAAAACAGACAGTAAATCTGAAAACAAGGATTTTGAGTTAATTCATTTTTCAGTAAATTACTATATTCTGAATCAATTCTCCATGTAGGGAGGGGGCCAGGTTGAAGAATATTGAGAACATTTAATAACTGAAGAACTTTCCAAATAACCAGTCATATGCAATTTGAAAACAGGGCTTAAGGGAAATACTACAACATCCCAGCCAAACTAGAGCTGCATCACCTAGCAGCAGGTGGTCTGAAGCACTCCTACCCTCCTGGACCTGCTAAACAGAAAGGTGCAGCATGATCAGCATGCAATAACACAGATAAGTTCTGGCTGTGTCAACTTTGTAATCACTGTATGGAAGTTAATTTTACTTGTTGGAAGGCAATATGGTCCAGCAAACAGGACTGGACAGGGAATTAGGCAGTGTCACTTTTCTGCCACTGGCATGAATTATGAAGTGGGAAGAACACCTGAGTCCTGCATTTACTGCCTGTGTATGTGGATGAACGGAGTAAAACACTTGGAAAGCTCCAAACACACTTGGCAGAACCAGTCTATACGTAAATACACAAAGCAAAGCACACATCTGTGCTTTGATCCTTCCGAATTACTGAATTTCACAGACAATAACCAAGAAAAAGTTGTTTTACCGATACATACTTGTAACTCATGGAAGAACATGAAAATGCATAAACCTACCTATATGTGACATGTATATCATTTCTACTTTCACACCTGTATATTAATATGCCCATAAAAAACCCAACTATAAATATTTCTAGGAAAAACAGTCTGGAAGAGAACCTGACTGCATGTATTTGCAGTTATTTTTGTCATTCCAAAAATTAGGTTCTTGCTGGATTTCCCTCTTCATTGCTCTAGTAAGTGCTTAATCTTTCTGCATCCACACAGATATATTGAGCTGAACAACCACCTGCTGTAATAAACAAGACATCAACTTTCCAACATCATAATATATAGCTAATCACCTGGCACAGAAAAACAGTCTTTAGAGCTAGAATAAAAACCATCTGACAGTTTAAAATATTTTTCAGATAGATCTGACACAAAAATACACCCAATTATTACTAAATAACAGATAATTCCTCTCCAATTGTTGTTTAGCATAATTGTACAAAGACAATTCTGTTAGCTGGCAAAACTGCAATTCATAAATGCTTAGAAACCAAGATAAAAGAAAGTTTGAAATGTGAATTTCATAAGGTGAATTGTTTAACTTCCAAAAATCTATCCCCCAAATATTAAAGCTTCAAAATCCAAAGCATATGTACAGAGCTCATTTCACATAATTATATTCAGAACAGATTTCTGATCCATATGCTTGAGTCATGGTAAAATTCAAGGATCTTACAGAATACACATTACTAAACCAAAGGAACAGAACAGAGTCTTGTGATTCAGGTACAAAAGAGGGAAGCAGAGACCAATGTTCTGTGTTCTGTCATTCTGCTCTCCAGAGTTCAGAATGTACTTTTTGTGCCGCACGTTTCTACTCTGTGCAAAAAAATCCTTTCCAAACTAGTTCTCATTTTTATTTTGCCACCATGAGGAAAAAGTCATAGCTACCCATAAAGCCCCTTAATGGATTATATTTCTGCCATTAACTATTGACAAGTGACACAACAGGAATGCACTGAGTCCAAAACAAATTACAGCAAAGAAAACATTCTGAAAAAATATGTGTATTTTTTAAGATCTCCAGAAGACACAGGAACATGACTAAAAATCATACATGCTGCTAGCAGTTCACTCTTGATAATTCAACATAACTCTTACTCATTTATCCCTCTTCCTCTTCCAGAACTTCCCCTTTCACAGACAGGAAACACATGAAGAAGAAGTAGTAAAAAAACAACCACAAAAAAAACACACAACAAAAAAAGCCTATACTCCCAAAACAACAAATCAAAACCAAAAACAACAAACAAATAGATGAAAAAAACATTCAAAAAATTCCCCAACACTTCTTTTTTAGAAACCTACAGGTGTAGAACACAGTCAGAGAATGAAGAACTAACAACAGAGCATTTCTTAACACTTCAGAGGAAGTAAAGGAAACAAAGCTCCTGTCAACATACTTGCACAGAAAAAAAAAACCTGCCTACCATCATATTTGGCAATCAGCTCCACTCTGCTTCTGTATAATGATTATTTTTAAAAGCTATATAAGGGTATTGTTCAGGGACCAAAATATATGGGTCTATTCTTGGGATGAAATACCCCTGGGATTAAGAATAATCATGAGCTCTATTTCCTATTTGTACTGCTTACTCATGGAAAGAACATATACAACTAACTTAACTTTGCTCTGCTTTAGTACTCCTGACCTGCAAGACCCACCCCACCCCCCACCCCAAAATGAAATATAAAAATCTGTATAAACATGGTGAAGTTCAGCTAATAATTAAGTTTATCACATGCCAAACATGAAAAACAAGCATAAAATTGTAAAACTAGCTGGAGGCAACTACTACTTCTTGCATCCTGGAGGAGTTGAGTTTATTATGAGTAGGAAAGCCGTACCCTTCCTTGAATGCCTCTCCTCCCATCTACAGATACAAAGCTACTGTGTAAGTCTATTCCAGCTGTGCTATTCACAATGGATACCAAAGGAAGAAAAGGCAGACTTTGGGTAAAATTTGGCAAGGATGTCTGGAAAAACAAAAAGTCGATCACAATGTCACCTTGAATTTTTCTCTTTCTTCTCCTTGCTTAAAAATCACTTTACATTGATACACCAAATTCCACCAGCAGTCTGGTTCCTTTCCTTCTCACATTTTAAAGACCAGAAGAGGATCAAAATGGAAGAAGGCAATGCTCTCTTTCATTCATGAACTGGTATGCCACTGCACCACCAACATCTCTCAAGCAAAGTTCTATCCAAGGATTATATTTGCCTTTTGCTAAACAAACACCCCATACAGCAGAAATAATGAACAGCTCTCATCAGCTGGGCTTTATGGCACAAGTTTTGAAAATTTCACTACTGCCAGTTTTGTCCAAGGCACAGTTATAAACATAGATGAGGCTTTTAAAGTACTTCTAAAACATTTTAACTTCCTTCCTCACTAGTAGTCTGGTATATGAGGTAACAAATATATCCATGAAATGAAAACATAAAGAGTGCTAACAGGAATAAGAAATAACACAGAGAATACAGTCTGCATAAAGCAGAACGTGACTCACGAAAAATGAAAAAACGTGTGTTGATGAGCTAAAGATCTAATAATTTTCGCCATGAATAGTTATTATCTCTAATTACTTATGCAAAAGGACAGAGGTCACCTTAAAAAAGCCTCTAGAGAACGATATTCTCTGGAAAAAATTTGCATAAAACTGATCTGAATATTTACAAGTATCCTTTGTGAAGGATAGTCAATCCTATGACATTTTAAATAGCTACATAAAATAAGAGCTAACAGATTTATTGATTTTACTACTGAAACTTTTAATTGAGCTACTAGATCATCCTTACCAAGTACGTGATCTAACATACTTAATCCAATACATACAGAGATTTAAAAGAAGAGGTGGGCACTGGTTGTTTAGTTGTATTTGCTACCTTTTAACAATCAGTTGCTTTTGCACTATGATTCCATTCATCAGTACTAACAGGTTGTTTAAGCACTGTTCTGTTTCTTCCATCCTCCTCCTGCAGACACCTGTCTACCAGGATTCAATATTATTGATATGTTATTAATTGAACACCAGCCTACATGTAAAGTCAAATATCTGTATGCATAAATGAAACTAAAAAATGAACAATAGAAAACCCCATCTTTGAAGAGTTGAACTAATTCATTGAAAACACGAATATGTAACACTTTTATAAAAACATAAGTGAATCAAAATGAAACAAGGAAGACTCATTCAGCATCCTTTCACCATATTCCAAAGCTATCCTCAAAGGGAAGGAATATTCCAAAGAACACTTAGCCAAAATATAAGCAGTCTTAAAGGCAGAGCTGTGGTCAGTATAATTTTTTAGTACCTGATTAGGCCAGTAAACATCTTGAATTTCATTGCAAATTACAGTCACTACTAGAATTCATGTGTACTAGAAGTTCAACTGATAGTGTTAGCATTTCCTCATATAATTATCACTCTCGTAACTCGTGTTAGGATTACTTGGTTTGGAGAGTATCCATGACATGGATAGAGCACACCTGCACCAGGCCAAGCTAAGCTGGGTGCAAAAAGGACAGTGCTGTACACGTGAGCAACTCAAGTGACTCTGGAAGGAGTAAGAGGCTGATTCTGACAGAAATCCTGCCACAGCCAGCGCAGCAGTCCAAAGGCCAAGGATGACACAAGGAGGTACTGACGTGGCTAAATGCTTTATCTGCTTGACAGCAATCTAGCATGAGCAAAGGAAAGTGGTTTAGTTTTGTGTCACGCTTCATCTAATTTGCTGTCATGCAAAAACTCAGGAAACTCAGTGGTTCTGAGGTGCTAATACCAACAAAGCATGTGTGCCATACAGCATCCTGAGTAAATCTCTTCATATCCCTATCTGCCTCCTATTTGAGGAGCAAACAGTTGATTATGCTTCACTTTTATGTACTAGTTTCCTACACAAAAATAGCCCAGAACATGTACTGCAGGCTTGTTCTTTCAGAATTTTCTATTCAAACTCCATTACTGTCACGGTTTTACCACAAATTTAGCAATTTTGGACAAGAGATTTCCGAGAGAAGCTACAAACACACCCCAAAATGAAGAAAACACAAAAATATCACAGTTTATTTCGTGCACACACAAAACCCGACAAATAAAGTGCAAACAAACAAACAAATTAAGTTTCCCAGGGCCCATGTTGGGATGAGGACACTCTGGAAATAGTGCTGGTCTCTCTCTGGGCCCCCAGAGAGACGCCGGGGTAATTAGAGGAAGCACGTGGCCGGTCTGAGGACCACCCTAGCAGCGCAAGCTTCTGCCCGGCTTTGACTGAAGGAAAAACACTCAAGAAAATTAAAAACCGCGCATGCCCCCCTCCCTCCCCTTCTCGATAGCCCAGGAAGGGATTTAGTGCTGATGGAAGAAGAGATGTGGTCTTTGGACCCCGGGGAATAGCTGCAGATAAGCACCAGACCACCTGCCTCCCGGGGGAAAGGAAAGAAAAACCACAAAGGAAAAAAAACGAAAGGGAAGAAACAACCCCCCTCCCCGAGGAAGAAAATCCACCTCCCAGGAATTCACAAGGAAGAATGCAATTCTGAGAAAGAGGAAAGTCCACCTCTCTGAAAG
>VYZS01070121.1:12357-23510 GCA_013400695.1 Neodrepanis coruscans | reverse complement strand
AATTGCAGTGGAGAATATAAGTATACCAAATTCTTTGCATATTTAATAATGATTTTATAGGAAATCTAAAAATATTTGTATTAATAGTGGCACTGTCTACTGTTTGTCCAGTGCTTTCCATGATGGGCTCCAGTCCTCTATGCTTATAACTTTGCCAAATGGTAACAATTGAGAATAAAAATTTCCCTGCTGGGCATTTGCTCATTTAGCTGAAATTTAAGAGTATAAATAAAATAGTTTGGTCCTTTCCAAGAATGTGGCCTGAAAATATCTATTGTTTTATGATGTTAATTTCTGTCTTTCATTTGGAAACTCCAGTTGGTCCCCGTGCTTATAGGAGGGATGTGAAACTAATTGTAGATGAGTTTTGTATACTTTGTATCTCCAGAAAAATGAACCCAAGTATGGCCAAGTCGCAGACCGTTTAGGGAAAAAAATGCAGTTAGTACATATTACACAGATCTTTGCCACAGCTGTGTGCTAAATACCTTGAACAGTCTGTCTGACCATTCCTTCTGGACTGTGTAATTGCAAATCCAGGGTATCATGGCCTTGGGAGGGAGAAGTTTGGTTTAAACAGAGGAAAAATCAGAGCTAAAGCTTGGACATGTGTGAGCGATTCTGGACAAGGATAAAGGAAGAGAAGAATGGGATAATGAGGGCGGATTTGGTTTGATTGAGATAATGTAGGAGACTGGGACTAAGAAGCCAGGAATGGGGAGAGATGAGGCTGGGAGGGCTGGGAGCAGGGAAGGGCAAATTTCAGAAAGACTGTGGAGGAAAACATATGGCTGCTTTTACATGGTCCCTGAGAAGTCTAGGGGAAACCTGTGAGAGAGGCCATAGACCTTGATCAATCCACAGGCAGACTGGACTCTCTAGAACAGGGCCACTGAGAAGACATCTCCTGCCAAACACTCTGCAGTGTCTTACAGGTCTCTTAGTGACCCAGTCAGTTCTAGCCCTAGTGCTTACCATGCTGCTGTAGGCAAAATCAGGGGGCAGGGAATCAGTATTTTCAGGATTTTTAAAAAAGGAAGAATAGGGAAACAATTTTTCTGCATTCCTACCTTCTCCCTGTAGCATTATTTTAGAAGAACATGGGGGTTTGTTGTAAAAATATTGAAAAGGTAGGAACTCCTGGAATCTATAGAATCTCCATGTCTTTAATTTAACTGTTGGCTCAGGATTGATGTTACAGTCTCTGCTCATAAAAAAGAATTAATGGCTACACTGCAAAGCTTCGGTTGCCTCAGGGTCAATGGTCATGATCTAACTATGTTCAATATGGGCAAGCGCTGCACACCAAAATCCAGAAAAAAAGAACAATCTATGTAAGTAAGAAATCATGAAGAAATCATCACTTTTCATTACTGAAAATAAGTAAGCAAAGATTTCAGAAAACAAAATCTGCAAATTACAGCCAAGGATAATATGAAAACATTCAATTACTAAGAACAATGATTATGGTTTAAGCCCAGAAACTGATATTAGTGATGTAGAACAGGCAGAAATATTAAAAAATATAATTTTTTTTTTGTTGTTCAGAATAGAGCACAATTTGTGATTGCATCCCAGCAGTCATACACAACTTTCAATGCATCAGCAATAAAAGATGTTCAGAAAACACCTTGTAATCAGAAATAAATTTCAGAAGGGAAAATGCTGAGTCTGTGCCAGAATTCAAGAGGGTGTGACAAGGCACTAATTACAGGCTTATAGCTTGACATCAGTTGTAGGCAAAATGACAGAAAAATGACATAAGTCTTCAAAGGAACTGACATATACAAATATAATTATTGCCATCAATATAGATTAATGAAAATGAGTTATTGTAAAGCAAGCCTGATTTCACGCTTGAGGAATTTATATATTAAGCTGATAAAGGTACTGTAATAAATTTAGATTTATTAAGGCTTTTGACTTAATGCTGGGTGGTGTTCTGTTAAAAACATGAGTGCTGGCCAATTTTCAGTGTTTTTATTGCAGATATGTTGCAAGTATGTAGCATACCTGGTAATTAGCCTTTAAATACATGCTTTTCTTGAAGTCAGTCATCTTTACTTCTCTGGTTAAATTTCTGTGGCCTGATAAAAGTCAGGTAATTTGGAGATGCTGTCTGTGAATGAAAGATGCAGTCTTGCTGTGAATAAGTGCCTAGCATATGGACTTCCAACACAGCTCAGGAAAGATATTTTATAAGATTTCTTTTAGTGTAGGTATCCTGAATTGCAATTTTAACAAATTGCAGTGTCCAAAATCAGGCACACTTGGCATAATCATCCACACAAAGGCAGTCTGAGAAGGTCCTACGGGCATCTAGAAGTTTGCCCTGAATAAGCCAAACTCAATCAGGGACTGGACCAAAATCTCCCCATGCTCCAGAAGTTTTGGGCAGTGCTTGATGAGAGAGGTGTGGAGCCACATGACCTGTCACATAAGAGATGCTGCTCCAGAAGGACTTCCCTGCCTGAAGGACAAGGAAGTTGCCATAGATGAAAGTGTGAGAAGCTTGGTGCTTGCTGCTCTGTGTGAGTTTGAGGTGTATTGTATCCACAAAAAGAGAAGTGATTTATGACTTCAGAATGAAGCTTCTGAAATGGTTTATGAAACATGCCTCATTTTCATGGACTGTAATTACAGAGAGTGGTATCAGAGCACATGATAGTATAGTTGCATTGTAGAAGCTTCTGTAATAAAGAAGCACTATAGCAGCAATCATCCTAAAATTTTCCCAGCTTAGGATCTTGGAAAAATAAATTGTTTCTTTGCAAACATGGAAAATTCAGAATTGTTTTGTGAAAAAAAACCCACCAAAACAAACCAAAACACACAAATCAAAAACTTACAACAAACCAACAAAACAGTAAAGCACTGGTCTCAATCTCTAATTTCTATTTCCATTTTCTCTGTAAAAATACTATCTATCCCTTCCTGTCATAGAAGGCCTTGAATACTTTCACTGACCAGCACTCTCCTTCTTATTTTCCTTTTCTTTAGAGTATTTAGAATATTTGTTTCACTTTGTTCGTTAGCTGTTTTCATCCTTTCTAAACAGCTTTCTAGGCTCCCATGAAGGAGGTAAAGGATATACCCTTGCCATCTATATGCTCAAGTGAGTTCAGGGCAAGGTAGCATGATCCCTGAGAAGTTTTTTTCAGAAACCTCTTCTGCTGTTTCTCTTTCATTTACTACAACCACTGAGGACAGGGAAGCTGCATTACTGCTTGCATTTTAGCAAAGCAGTGTTTTCAGTGCCATAGGCAACACACATTAAAAAACATCCCAACTCTAACTGCTACATGTAATGTTGACTGTACAGGCTGCTCTGTGTTTTACATATTAACAGAGATGTACAGATAACAGATGGGGGAATGGGTGGAGAATTGCTTTACCTTCCCCTTCCCTCTTCACTTTGCTCTGCCATTTCAATGTTCAGGTCCTGTTGTTAAAAATAGAATGTTAGACATTAATTCTACAGAAGTACTTGAAGGCACAAAGTAAGGGAGATGGCTCAAACAAAACTAGGAGAGAAGGGAAAAGGATGTTCAGGTAGTTAATGGGTGCACATTGAGAATATAAGAACATTCTGCATAGAGGTGAGCACCCTTCACTCACATTCTGCACCATGGGAGGATCTCCTGGCATCTCCCAGGAGCCAAACTGTTGTGAGAAATCAGCCAGAGTATGGCCCATCCCTGGGCACCTTCCTGTCTGAAGTCAAAAGGATCACATTTCTTTTTTTTTCCATGCCCAAGAGCAGGCTGTAACTCCACCTGCCAGTGAGAAGGAAAGGTGTTCTGCTGGATGTGCTTTGCCCAGTCTAAGAGTGTGTATCTGGAGAAAGAGGAGGAGGTAAAGGGAAGAGTGTTGTCTGCCCAGCACTGCAAGATCCTGGACTTAGCCCATATGAAAAAATTTTAAGCTGTCTTTTGCAGTCAGTTTTACCAGGAACACTGAAAACTATTTCTTCCTAAGAGGAATCTATTATTTCCATCATACTCCTTGATATTATATCTCTTACTTCACCGTATGCACTCAGTCACCAAACATGTAGACCTGTATGTATGAAATATGATTTAAGATTTACAATGCAAGAGATGCTGGCCAGTAACTGTCTTCTTGCACAGTGAAGGGCAACAAGGTCTTCTTTTATGGGAATCTCAAGCACTTACCTTTAACAAAAATGAGTTATTTTGGTTCTTACAAGTGTCTTTGGCAAAGACTGAGGTGCTGTCATACAATGGGATGATTTGAAAAGAGACAGGGACAACAGACAAGTTACATAATAGAGTTTGGAGGGAGGCTGCAATGAAGAGTGCTACCTCTCTAGCGGAGTTTATCTAGCACTGGGCCTGCCTGTGGCTCCCCCCAGCTCCTGTTGTGTCTGATCACTCTTACCTAGCATACGAGATTTTTGGAGTGGTGAAAAGTTCACATCCTCATATTGTGATTGCAAGATCCAGATTTCACTGGAAAGCAGAAAGAGTCTGCTGTGTGAGGATTCTTTTTACCTCCCAGATGCTGCAAGCTTCTGATGCACTGCTGGGAAGTGCTTTCTGCTACAGGTGTAGTAGAAAAGCCACACCTAGAAGAGCAGTTCTCACCTTTTTTTTTTCAGGTCCCCCACTCACTCCATGCTGGGCTCTAGTGATCCAGCTCACAAGCTGGGAACTAGTGTCAAGTGAATACAGGATGGAGGCTTTTTTATGTGCTGGAAGAAGATAAGACTTCTTTAAACAAAGTGTTGTATTCTGTAACTAACTGGGAGTAGAATGCCTGTAAAATATTGCTTATAAATTTACTTGGTATAGCATTATTATAGTAATTTTAGATATGTTAGTAACTTACACTGAAACAAGCTGACTTGTTTTTCTCTCAAATAAACTAGCAAATGCTGTCTTTCTTGGTAGTTGCATCGAAATTATTGTTGTTGGGAAGTTTAATATGAATTCCTTGCCTTGATCTTTATAGAAGCAATGAGGACATAAATTGCAGTTGAACGGTAAACTTCGATTTTGATCCTTTGCCTTTGTTTTTCAAGAGCTGTCCCATAGTACTTGCAGCATAGCAGACTAAGTGTAAGTGTGGATTTAAGTTATTTTTGATCATGTCAGTATCTGCAAGACACTATCAGCTGCTCTAGCATCATATATGAAATAGAAAAGAATTGAAGGCTGCTCTAAAACATGGATTTTCTCTGTAGTCACACAACTCACAGGTTTTGAAATATGAAGTATACTGAGTGTCCCTTCCTAGTCCAGCACATTGGCCATGTATCAAGGCAACATTCCCATATGGACCAAAATCTGTCTACTTATGACACATACAGTCTCACTCCCATGAACAGTGATTTAAACCAAGTGATTAAACCTGAGAGTCCACATGACTTGCTCTTCATAAAATATTGCATATTGTCATCTTTGCTGATGTTCAGGGGCTGTTATGACATTTAAGGAGAAGGTTACTCTTTTCTAGTAAAAGCTTTATTCTGATGATGCTGGTATTGCAAGTAACTCCTGCTTCAGTGGCCCCGGACACATATTTGGAAAGCAAATATACCGCTTAGGGGTGAAACACTTTTTGGATAGAGAGGTGCTGGTGGTTGCACGAATCCATATTTTTACACGTTACCATAGCATATCTGGCTACCACCTGTATCCTTGGGTACAATTCCCCATTCAGGGATTGCATATGTGATGCCTTTTTTTTTCCCAGTGGCAGGTATGCAAAGACTTCCTTTGCAACTTTATCTTCACATTTATTGCTGCCGGACGACTGGTATCAGCAACATGGTCAGACTGGGTGAAGACAAGGCAAAAACACAGCACTGATCAACTAAAATTACTTACCTGAGTCAAGTCAGGTGGGTGGTTTGCAAGCACCAGGCTGGTGCTGGTTCACAGCTCTTGCTAAGTTCTCAGCTGTCTCAGGAACTTGTTTATACCAGAGAGGTGGTTTGTGCAGTTTGTTGGGAAAATATTTGGGCCTGCATTTAAGTAGAGCTGTTCTTTCATTTCCACTGCTGTATTTGGCTTTTAGGCCCTCACTTTCTCCTTCTGTATCCAACTGCATACCAGGCAGTAGTTCTCTTTGGTCCCAGTGTTTCTGCTGTTTTTAACAGGGATAGGGTGCATTTTATCTGCTGTCTTTCCCATAATCATTAACATGCATCTTACAAAATCTTTGCCTTGTATGCTCCACCTGGAAACCTGATTTTGACCGATGCCTTCTGTAATCCTTGCATTCTCTGGATTTTGCAATAGACTGATGATTTTCTAATTCTGTTTCCATTTCATGTCTCTGTGCTAATAGTCTGATGCAGGCAGGAAATCAGGTTTGTGTAGTTTTTTTGCAACAGACGTATAAACTGTAGTATTTCAACAGCATACACTGGAGGCATTGTGAGACTGCCAACAATGTCTCTCTGTAGATACTGTCTCATTGCTATTGATAATAACCAATTGTCTTCTTTGTTTTCATTAGAAGGCAGGTTATATTCTCTATCGAAAGACAGATTATATTCTCTACCAGATGCTCTTTCAAATTTTCACAAAGACAAACTCCTGGAAAACATTAATTTTCCATCTTAGGTACGCCTTTGTTCTTCTGACCGTGGTTCAAACACCTACTACCTCTTCCTGTTTCAAGAGCAAGGCCCCCACCACAGTTACAATCTCCTGAACCTCTGCTGAAGGAAGCATGGCTGTAGTTACCACTCTATGACATTGCACGTTTCAAGATCATCTGAGAAAAGAAATTCTGCCAGTTTGCAACTAATAATGTGAAAAAATTAATATTTCAGTTATGGGCATGCAACTGCATTACCTTAAACTCTTTAGTAACTTCAGGTCTTTCAGTCATACTATGTGTTTCATGTCAGTTTTAGTTTAGCCTTAAGTCTGTTTTCATGACGTATTAGCTAAGAGCTGAGATTGTGGTCATGATCTCTTGCAGCTTATGTCCTGCTACATCCATGTCCGTACAGCAGCATTCTCACCATGTCAGTGAACCTTCCCAACATGTCTAGTGTATGTGATGTCATTTGTGACCGATCCTGTGGCAGTTGACCCCCACCAACTATCAGTCAGAGTGTGCTTTAAGCCAGCCTACTTGCTAGGTCTCAGAATATAGCAAAGGAGATGCTTTCCTGAGCTCCCAATTCTTGTCACGATCAGTCACGGGGACCAAGAAGTGCTCCTTTTTCTGTAGCAACTAAATAATTCCGTCCCCTTATATAATGAGCTTGCTTGAAACTATGTAAGAATGAACCTTCTGTGTCTTCCGAGTAGTGATTATTCTGCTTACCTACCTACTGAGCTCCTGCTTTATATATAAGCTTCCCTTGATCTCCTGTCTCCTATAAATTAATTGTTCGCTTCTTTCCTCCACTTTTTTCTTTCCCGAGTATTCTGTAAGGCAAGTGCTATATAGATGGATTTTTCCAAGCTATTTCCTGATATAGCTTCAAACTGCCTTCATCAGCTTTGCTGCAAGGAAGCTGCAGTGCATTGTCTGCTCTGTGTAGGCTCCACATTCCCCCGATGAGTCTGCTATGAACTGCTCATCCTAAGAATGTTGTGAGGAGGGTCAGGAGTCTGTGCTTTAATTGAAAGGAGCATCTTTTATTCTGAGGCTTCAGTCTGTATACTTTTTCTCTTGAGATTCATCTAAGAAATTTCCTCGTCCTTGTGATGCTACCAAGAGTGTATAATGTGGCCTGAGTTGTGGCTGCTGTTTTGTGTGGCTCCAGAAGTAGCCTTTCAAATTTAGTGACACTCACTTTCTGTTTAACATTTGACTTAAGTGTGTGTGTTGTTTCTGTCTCCATATCAGTCCACATGGGATATACGCATGAAGAAAGCCTTGGTATACCCTGTTATGCTTCTTCAGCATTGTCTTAGAGCATGTGGAGCATGAGGTGAACATCTTTATGCTGAAGTAAAGTGAGGCTCTCCTGCTCCATGCTATGAAAGTCCCATGTGTAGTACAGGACGGGTACCCACACTGAAGTCATGTGCTACCTTGCCAGGCACCAGCTCTCTAAACCTAAGCCCACATCTAACTCTGATCTTCAGAAGCCACTCTAGACCTTATTATTTGCCTCTTTTCTGCCAATTTAGGGTGACAGAAATGCACTTGGAGACTCTAAAGCTCATGTTTCCCTCAACTATGATATTTGTGGTATATCTTTGATAGGATTTTTCTTGTCAGAGGTATTGTATGTGACCCAATGCAGAACAATCACCTCTGAGATTTTTCCTTCTGATACCACCCATAAGTCCTCATTCTGCATTCCTTCTCTCCTCTACTACACTCCTATCTGCTTATTGAAGAGTATCCACAGTTTTCTTTTCTTTCTAGAGTTAACTTTTAAGCCATTCTAGGGCAAATACTGTCACATAGGAACTGGGGAGACAATCTAGGTGCAGGCAAGGAATGCCAACTATATGGATCATGACTGTCTATATACTTTTGCATAGATAGGAAACCAGTGCTGGTGTGATTGATCTTTTCTTTTTCTGTAGTGCTTCCAGTTTCTAATCCTTTGTATCTATAGGAACAGAGTTAGATCTGACAGAGTGTTCAGACAGAGAAGAAAGTGAAGGCAATATACACCTTCAGCGCTATGTCATTTTTTTCTCTACACAATCTTGAAAAGATTAACAGCCAGAAATTTCAATACAGTACCTAATAAGCACAGTGCCTCCATTGCCCTCAGTGGCTCAGATCAAAAAGCAGTTTAAAACAGACTTGATCCCTAATAATTCGTGTCCTTGCATTGCTGTAAGGGGGAACCTACATCTTCAACCCCTGCTAGACCATGTGACAGGGTAACCCCAGCCTTTCCATAATTCTAGGTGTCCTGATGTTGGGTGTCTTATGAGAGAAGGCTTTTCTGACTTGACTGCTTCTGCCAGCCAGAAGCCCTTCATGTGAGCACAAAGGGGCAGCCATGGTGGGCACACTGTGTCTGCCTGTAAATGGGGTAACCTGATGGCTTTTGGTACCTCCTGCAAAGTTGTCCTTCAAATGAGGCTAAGAAAGGTATTGCTGCTAATCTCCATTATGCAAGATGCTGTGAATCAGTTCCTGGGATTAGCATTAAAGTGTGAAGACAATGAAGAAAAAACTCAACCAACCAACCAACCAACCATCTTTTTTTTTGTTTTTTTTTAAATCAAAATCAGCGTTAGAGACAGTTTTGTTTTACTGGAAGTGGGGGAGGAAGGGACATGGTATCACACTGGTGAGGAAACTTCCCAAACCTCATCAAAAGACAGGCCTGCTATCTGACTGTAAAGAGCTTACGCTAGAAGATGAATTTTACATCTATGCTGCCTGAATGTTTACATCTACAGTAAGTTTTAAAATAAAGTTCCATGATGTTGGGTAATTTAATAAACAGGAAATCTCCCGTGCAAAGTCATTTACTGAGTTATATAACCTACAATACTTCAGACTTCCCTAAGTGTATAAGAATATAGTACTTAGTTCATTAAACCTACATTTAAGAAATTGCATTTAAAAATAGCAATTAGAAACTCAATAGTTGTTCTTACAGTTTATTCAACTTGAATTGAATAATGTTATTACGTACTGTTCAGCAACACTTTTCTTTAAATTGCTGAGAAGCTGTAGCTATTTATCTGTTTCTTTATGCTTTCCAGTAGCAATGCAAAGATTGCACAAAGCTGGAATTAAGCATTTTAACAAAACCAAAACATGCTGTGACTAGTGGAAATTTGTGATAAATACTATTTTAATAACCCACCAACAAGCTTTGTCAAAAGTAATGTGATATCTGGGCACAACTTTTCTGGTAACTGTTGATTTCCTCTGAGGCTAGGGGACGATCCAAGCAATAGTGTCAAGAATTGCTATCTGGTGCACCCAAAATTTTTTGAACAGGTAGTAGACTGAATTAGTCATGCCAAAACCCAAAGGTCTCTGCATCAAACATAAAGAACCAGGGGCGTTTGCACTGGAGTTAAGCTCAGGGCTTGTATTTTAGGTGTAGTATAAACGTACTTACAGTAAAATAACTCCTTCCTACCCATCTACCTTACAGCTTTTTCCTTAATGTAAGGCATCTCTTTAAAACCACTGCTATGCTGCCTGCAACACATCTGCAGTGATGCAATGCATATAAAACTTAAATGAAAAATGCTGACACTGAGAGCATATCTTAATTATAAAGAACAAGTTTTTAATGGATGTTTTGATACTTCTGTGTGAAAAGGTCCACCTCTAATCTTCTTTCTCCCTTTTTCTTAGCAACTTTTTCTCCCAGTGCTGTTTCTGGTTCTGAATGCTAAACTCACTAGGATGTCTCTCGTTCTTCAGAAACTTAAGGGTATTTCCTTATGGCAATATGGTCTTCCTTGTCACTGTAGCACTCAGCCAGTGGTTGAACTTCCTGGAACTGGGAAGGCTTTGGTTTAATGTCAGCCATTGATCACAGCACAGCGTAACTGAGTGAAATGTAGTGGTCTGTAAAACACAGGTCATGGGTGATGACGTACAAGTCCTGTTTTAGCTTTGAACTCTGTAAACCCTGTGGGAACATTCGGTCTCGCTCCTCTTCCACTCCCGGGCTCGGCTTTGCCAAGCTGCAGAGAGGCAGGGGGAAATAAAGCAAACCCTGCACCCTTAGAAAGTTTATCCCATTGAAAACTGAAGGGGCTGCGGCTCCCGTTCTCGGTTTGTCACTACAAATCGCACCTCCGAGCATCTCTCCTGGGCAGGCTGTCCCTGGGAGCCACACGCGGCTCTGAACCAGCTCCTGCGGAAGAAGCAAGTCGGACGAGGCCCTTCTTCAGGGAGGATGCTCGCCAGGATCTCACTCGCTGCTAAGAGTCGCTGCGGCTTTTAACTTCCAAAAGCGGAAAGCTGAACGCTGCTCCCCAGCACGCGCGTGCTGCCTGCGGCTTCTCATCGCCCCACTGCGAGTTGCCGCCCCTCCAGCCCCCGAGCCCTGCCGGGGGACAGCTCCACTGGATGCCGCGAGTAGCAGCCCTCGTAGGCGGTGGGTAGGCCTCCTGGGCTGGCTGTGCACGGGAATATTGTGACAAAACCCCTAAAGAAAGACTCCACTCCACCCGCCCTCCCAGCGGCAGCACCACCGGCACACCGCCGCTAGGTGGTGCCGC
>VYZS01070121.1:0-12336 GCA_013400695.1 Neodrepanis coruscans | reverse complement strand
GGTGAGCCCGGGCGAGGGGCCGGGGGCGCGCAGGGAGGGGCGCGCGGCGCCGGGCGGGCGGGGAGCGTGGAAGGGGGGCATGATCGCCGGGGACCCCCCGCCCCTCCCCATCCCCCCAGCCTCCCCGGGAGGCGAACACCCACTCCCCACTCTTTCGCCTTCCCACACGGAAACCGAGCCCATCCTTCCGCGGACCCTGTGCTTTCTTTATCCCCCACCACCTTGGTGTATGAGGTAGGTGTTTGCTCCCATATGGCTCGGTCTCCGTACGCTCCTCTCCATCCCCCCAGCTCTGCATTTGGGGAGGCAGAGCTCGCTCTCCCGTGGCACACTGGGGGAATGTGTGTCGGGAATTCTTGCTCGCACCTGCCCTCTTCTCCCTCTGGGGAATGTGCGTCCCTGTGCCACCCTTCCATGACTGCTGAGGTTTGCGGTGGCAGCCAACCCGCCTTGGATTCAGCTGCGGGAGGAATGCATGCACGTGGATACCTGCTTCTTGTGCCCTTCTCCTCCTGGATGGACCAACCTGGCACGGAGGGGGGTGCAAGTCTGTCTGTAGCCATATTAAGATACTCGTGTGCCTCTGAACATGTCACGTATTTGCACGCCATAGAGGAAGACAGGTCCGTGGGATCACATTTGCTCTGCAGATACCCCAGGGAGTGTGCTGCTGCCTGTCATGAATGACACTTGTTCAGCACTGGGGTTGACAGCCACCCTTGTGTCCTTACAGTCGTGTAGCTGGAAGTACCAGCTCTATGCAATGTTACCTTCCAGGGCAAATGTGAAGAGAAATCCCTACCTTCACGGGCACTGTATGTATTCTACAGTGGGGGACACCAACATTACATAAATCTGCAGAGGGGCAGGCCTGACAACCTTGTAGGCAGGAGTGGTGAGGGAAGGTGTATCCAGTCTGTGTTTATCTTGCCTTAACACCTTCCTTCCAGCATGAAGAAAGGCACACTTATTTCTCACCTAAGGAGACAGGTCCCCCTCAAAGGGTCATGTCTCTTTTCCTGCCCGTGTATATGCCAGGGTTGGAACTTAATCCATTGTTTAGATGGGGTTGGGGCGTAGCAGAGTACAAACCCCTGTCAGAAGTGTATTCCTAAGATCTTTAGTGTCCCACCTCCGCATGCCCTTTTATGTCCCCGTTTGCCTCCTGAAGGTAATTGTGTTGTAACAGCAAGGGAGAAGACGTGTAGTCACTTGTTCTTGTCCCACAAAACAGCAGGTGCTATGTCTGCATGCAAACATGTGATAACATGAATCAAAATTCTCGACTGCTCCTGCACATGAGGGTATTTCTGCCTTCTTGTGTGTGGAGATGTATGTGCTGACTGCATACTTGTATCTTTCCCAGGTATAAGGAACAGAGTTCATGTCCCAGATGTGTGGTAGATGTCATATAGTAAATGTTATTTAGCTTTGTCACTTGATTGCTGTTGCTGAGTAGATTTCACATAGGTCTGTGTGAACTCCTATATCATCTTATAAGTAAAAGAGAAATATGAAGGAAACTTGATGAATGAAACTACTTTGAATTGATAGTGTGAATTGCCATACACCCAATTAGCTGACTCAGTAACAGATGTAAAAAGGTTGGGCCTGGTGGGGGAACTGTATGTGATTAGAAGAATGACTTTCAGCTTGTCTCACCAAACAAGGTGTTTTATCTCATTTCTTTTTTAAAGTTTTAGTCTAACAAAAATGTGCCATGATATGAGATAAATAGTTTAGAAAGCCAGAAATTTGGGTTGTGTGGTTTGACCTTATATTGATCCAAACTGTTGGAAAACAAAATTATGTACTGGAGAAGAAAATGGTTTGATTGGCAGTGATTGCATGTTAGTATTTGTGTATTGTCTAAGTATGTGCTGTACAAGCATGAGCTGTGTGTGGTATTTATAGGTAGTACCTGCTTGGTACATGCTTGCTCACTCTACTAATTTTTCTAGGAAAAAAGTAGTCTTGCCTTCAACCATTAACATGCTTTTATCAGAATTTACCTGGAAGACATTCCATATGAAATTAAATGTAGAATTGTGTTTTCTTTCAGTTTGGTATGAATAGCGGTGTAGAGCAGCTCATGTCTCAATCTTGTGACAGCAGCAGCCCCTTTTTCATTGTCCCTTTTTAGAGGAACCATGTGTTAATCTATATTTACTTCATGTTTTTGTTTGTGACAGTATGTGATTACTGTTTAGTGGGAATTTTTTGCCTTGTGAGTTAAGTGATATGTTGATATCTTTCAAAAAAAAATCCATTTTTTTTTCTCTTGTTACATCACTAAAATATAACTAAAATATAAAACCAGAAAAGATGCTTGGCTTAAGCCCAGATTTCTGAAGCTCTTGGGACAAACTCTTGATGGGAATTTTCTCGCTCGCTTCCTCTCCATAAATGTGCACAGTATAAAACTAGTACTTTCTTGTACTACTTGGAATGTATTTTGGATCTGATGTGCTGACATGTCTTTGAAGTCCTGAAACTTTGGGGTTAGGGGTGGGAGTAGCCTTTCACTGATAAAGCTTTTTTTTTCTCTGCTAAAGAGGGCCAATCTCATTGAAAAATGAAGGCACTCCTTGGCATAGAGAAGACTGGTCTGGGGGAGTTAAGTTCAGAAGTCTGAGGAACAGGGAATTTCCAGAAAACTGAAACCGTGTCTGCATCTTGACAGTGTTTTATTGTTAAGAGACTGAAAACATTTTTGAATTCAGAAAGTGATGGTCTAACAGCTACTCTCAAATAAATATTATTAAGCTTGTTTTCTAGAAAGATTCTGAATACTTTATGTAGGTCTGAGAAAGAAAGAAGTGTTAAACTTTAAGTTCTCTGTTCATGCATTTTTTTTCCCTTAAGTTAGAAGTCAGATTTTATGTAGCAATTGATGCACTTATGAAAGGGACATAGTTTGTTTGCCTTTTACAGCTGGGACTGGATAGCTTGACTTTTCTAGCTCTTCCTGCAGTTACATTCTGTAGTAACTACAGAGGCCTTAACTGTACTTGTACAAGCACTTTGTATTGGTGCAGCTTCTTATTCCACTTTTTCTTCTGGGACTCCTCTTTGCCTTGGATGCATCTTGCTGGTAGAGACACGATAGGTCATTTCTTTTGCAGTCTTTGGAAGTTTTGCTCAAGAGCAGAGTGACCCAGTCAGATGGAACCTTCAGGCAGTATCAGTGTACCCAGAAGGGAATTTTCACGGTGTTCAGCACTGTTAGGAGAAAATAAGGCCTCTTATGTAAAGTGTCTTGAGTTTAGTCAGATGTTTTAAACCACATCAGTGTGGATGCATTGCAAAAGCCATTTCAAAAATAATAAATGCTATTCTTATCACTTTTATTACAGGCTGGCTTATGCAGAAGGCAGTGGTACAGTAATCACATAGTTCTTAAGTAATAGCATGCAATTATGTTCCTCCAAACCGCTGGGAATGCTGGAAGCGTGTTACTTTATAGAAGAAGAAGAAAAGGGCCCACAGATGTTACTTAAGTGTGTAATCATGGCTGCCTGTATCACTTCGACCTTTTTCTGTAGACTTTCATTGTATTTCTGAAGGCAGATCCTCTGAACCTTTTCTGGTGAATACCTTCTTCATCCGTTTCTGTGGATGTTAGGCACATGAGGAAGGGTTACGTGCTGCTGCTGGTGATGACATGTGAGAGAATCAAATCAATTTTCTTAATCGCGTGCCAGATTACAAATTGAAGTATTTGATTCTGAATTTAAACACTATGAAATTTGGAAAGGAATATGTATTTATTTTTTGTGCTTTAGAATGCTCACTCAACAAAAGAGCTCCTACCTGCTGTTTTTTAAAAATATTTTCAAGTGGACTGTGCTTCCAGACACTGTTGTGTTGAAGATTCCTTAGCCTGGCAGCATCTTTGCAGTAGTTGTTTAGACTGTATAACTGTGGATTTGCTTTCAAGATGGTTGAAAACCACAGTATCACTGTGGGGATTGGTGATACTGGTCCAGGTGAAATATATTCTTTTCATTCCTCTTTACTAACAGTAATAGTAATTATTATAATGAGTTCTTATTTCTCATTTTTAAAAAATCAAGTAACGTGTGGCTGGGGCTCTGAGCAACCTGATATAGACAACGATGTCCCTGCTCCTTGTAGCGGGATTGAACTTGATGACATTTAAAGGTTCCTTCCAACCCAGACCATTCTATAATTCTAGGTATATTATAATTTATTTTATTTTCTCCAGCTCCTTTATAAATATAATTCTGAGAATTCCTAGTTATAGCAGTAGACATGCAGTTGGTTCCACCTATTCTAAATGCAAATTGTACTGGGAAGTATGTCACAAATACAGACTAGTTTATTTGTGCTACTGCACGCTTTCATGTATCAAATATGACCACCGAACAGACTCTTGTTTAGAATTTAGTTGCTATTTAGTCACTAGGGAAAAAAAGAGATTTAATATGCTGCTCTCCTTTTAAGAATGCTCTCTGATAATTACTGCTTTGAATAATTCATCATCTTGAAATCATATTTTGTTTAAATTTGGGGTTTTTCAATGAGGTTTCTTGAAAGCCTTTCATTTTTCTCATTTTATCTAAACTCCTATCAATAAAAAAGTCTTTACAAAGCAAAACAAAAGAACTCTATTTCTTCTTAATGTTTAAAAGTAATTTACTTCCTACAGCCTTCTTCAGTTTGTTTGAAGATTTCTAACCTTACTTACTCTATTTCTTACACAAATAATATCTTATGTGTATTAAGACAGAGAGAGAGTAAATATGTTTATTTATTATCACTAATGAGTATTACTCTGCAGCCAAAACTTATAGAATATAAGTCTCAAGGCTGAAAAATGAAGATAAATGAATTTTATGTTCATTATTATGTATCCTGTGGTATGTGTAATGTTATTATGTATTTAACAGTTGCCAACACCACGTGATCATGGGCTCCGTCTGGGTATCTCTGTGTCAACGTATTCTACTTTCTGTTTTTTACTCATAAGCAATGCTTCATGGAAGGGCTTTATCAAACTAAAAAAAGGTTTTTTAGAAACATGGATTTGTGTAGCAACCTAAAACTGCAGAATGCCATTTAAACCATTGGTCGTTTTTAACTTCCCGGAGCCTTAGTCTATCCCTGCTTGTGGATCTTACAAGTGTCAAGGCTATTGACTCCTGTTGAATAGAGTCTATTAGTTCTTTAGCTATGGAGTCCAGTCAGTTGTGCTTTTGAAAGTTCCCTCTTTTGTCTGGAGATTTATGCCCTCATAGCTGAGACGTAGTCAGTGATTTTGCAGGTGCTATTAGACTTTTCTCAGTGCAGAACAAAGTGAATTATCTCAGAGTGCCCTTTGTTGCGTGAAACAAATTAGCAGTACTCAGCCTGGTTACCCTTTCAGAATGTGACTTGAACAGATAAATGACTTTATCCCAGTTGACTGTGTGTGTGTCTTTTCTCTTGTGTTTTTGTTTGTATTTTCTTTTTGACTTCATAGAAAAGCTTCAAAACTAATGCAGGGACTGTGACATAGGAGAGGTGAATGCCTAAAAGTCATGTGATGGGAGGAAGAGAGAAACTCCTCAATTTCAGCAGGAATTGGCTCTGCTGTGTATTGAACCTTTACTCTTAAAGCCACTTCCAGTTTAGGGTGGTTGTTTTTTAACTAGCTCTACCTAGAATTGCCAAAGCCATGTTTGGACATTCTGTGCATGTAAGTGAACAAAAACCGATTGCTTTTGTAGAAATATTGTCACTTTGTGCATCCTTGGTTGATCTGCTTGGAAAAAACTGACTCAGAGCTCCAGAGGTGCTGTAATGGTGGTTAAGGGCTATGCGTTTCTTTTCAAATGCTTCTACACAGTTTTGGAGATGACTCTTGTGGGAGGTAGAAGCCACGTTATCCCTATATTGTTTGTGAGCCTCCTTTTATTCCTTCCCTGATCTGTTCCTGTTGTGTCTTCAGCACAAAAGACATCTTGGTTTAGACATCTGTAAAACAGGAGAGACTTTATTATATAGTTACTATACATAGAGTTTTGAAAACACTAAATACTTTTTTGAGGGGGAGAGACTGGGGCAGAATCAGCTGTGACAAAGTAGAATGAATATTTGCCTAGTAGAACTGTGATTTGAAAGAGGAAGGGGGCAAATGCCAGTGTAATATAGGTTTGATCAAGAAAATGGATAAAAAGAAGATACTATAAAGAAGATACTAATAGAGACACAAGTGTCATACAGAGTGAAAATATGTGAAGTAGTGCAAGTAAAGAAGGGAAAGGATTGTAAGCAGAGAGGTGAGCTGTGTATTCTTGGTTGAATGTTATAAAAGGCTTGGGATACTTTTCTAGTATCTGTAAAATTAAGGAGAAATGCCAGTTATGTTGATTGGAATTTTGTGAATGGAGAGTTAGGTAAACATGGAGAAAATTGTTTGACTCTAATATACGTGACAGTTATAGACTTTGCTACAAATAATAGTTTCAAATTCATACTTTAGAATATTGACTGTTGAATTCAAGTTTGGAAAGCTTAGCATCTCTTTGCCTGCAGAAGGAAAAGCCAGTGACATCTTTGCTGCTTACAGAGTTACAAGAGCAATCAAAGTGAAGAGACTAATATTTTGCATATCAAAGTGACCATTCTGGGAAGGACAAGTAACTTCTCCAGGCCACACACTGCTCATTGTTCTCCCTGCTGTGTTCTTACTATTAGTAAGCATCTGCTAGATTTGTGAGTGTCCCTGAGCTGGTTAGATAAAATTAATATGATTTAAATAATTTAAAAGGCTCTTCTTAAATCAGAGGTATCCTTAACTTGTTTTTTTTAAGACCAGAGTTATGAAAATAGGGTACCCATTTATTGGTTTCCTGTGTGTAAAACTGAAAGAGGCAGAAATGTTACTGCCTCGCTCAGTGTGCAGATTGCTGTCAAAGGTGGAAATGGGTGCTACATGTCTTGAGTTGTGACTGTTCTCTGCTGACAATACTGTGCAAGTATAATGCACACATCAGAGGAGTTCTTCAGAAGGGTACTGGAGAGTTAAGCTTCTGGAGGAATAACTACTTTCTGCTAAATTGGTGCATAGTTGTATCCTTGTTGGAGAGTTAATTTCTGAAATTCTAATGCTTTCTCCCCAGTGCCTTTTCACTAAGGGTGTCTTGCTGGCCAGCTTTTTATCCCTTTTTCCCATGTATGGTGCAGAACACCATAATGTCTGTAAACGTCCTAACTATTTAAAAATAGAAATAACAATAACAGTCTTGCGCCCTTTATCCCAGTCTGCAGGAGATTTTATTTCTTAGTGCAATGTGCCTTAATTGTAATACTTTTATTTCTTTTCAAGACTGTGGTGCTTTAAAGTGTAAGATTGGTAACAGATTTAATTCCTAGGTTTTGGATTTGTCTGTGTAGACTAATTAGGTGATTTCTGCTATTACAGGCTGATAAATACTTTGTTCTGGTAGGAGGAGACATTGCTGGCTCAGCTGGCATTATGTGTGTAGAGGATTTAAGGCAAATGATTCTTTGAATGAAACAAAATTCAGCAAAACACATATTGGAACATATTGGAACATTAAGCATAGCATGTGACTTGATTTCTTTGTACTATATTTTATAATATAAACTAGTATTATAGTAGTATTCTAGTATTCTTTAATGTGTTTCCAAAGTAGCAAAGTTCTGCAAATGACACCTTCACTTTGATTTTTTGTCTCTACAGACAGGAGGTTTTTTTAACATCTAAAGTCTGTTTTTTTGGTTGCATTATCTGCAGTGACATCACTCCTTTGTAGCCTTACAATAGACAGGCAAAAAGTAAAAATGAAAAATAAATTGGATGAGAAATTAAAATCTCCCATATTGAATTAAGAAAAGCATGAATAACGAGTTTGATCTGTTGTTTGGTGAACAGAAAGAAACAGGTTTGTAAAATGTGTGTGCAAAGATAAATCATTGAAACTGATGGAGAAGTTTTGTAAAGTGGCAAGAAGTAGGGTAGGAAGAGAAAATTGAATTGGAGGCTAATCCATGGAAAGAACTGGAGCAGAATACACTGTTGGGTAAGGTTTACAGAAGGTTTACAGAAGTAAGGCAAACCAAACATGCAAGTGCAATAGTTCATGTATAGTAAGAATCTTGTGTCATATTTTAAAGATAGTGAAATTGCTAGATGAAACTTTTATTATTGAATGATTTTTTTTGAACTGTTTGAACTTTTAACTTTAAAAATTTAATGATAGGAGAAATAGGGATTTAGTGATCTATTGACAGATTGCACCATTGCTGCTGTTATATTACTGTATTTTGAGAACAGTGAGGCAAACTGAATTCAGTCTTTTTAAGGCAGGGCAAGTGTACTAACAACAAAGTAGTCTGTCTGGTGGGGAAGGAGAAAGAACATAGTGTCATTCATATGTTATGTAATTAAAAATGCAGACAGTTAGGAAGATTTCTGGAATGGGATGTCTGGTCAAAGCTGAAAGGAGCCTTCTCTCGGCACTTGGGGCAGGACAGGATTGCCCTGGTTATTAAATGCAGCTGTACTTTAATAAGGGGAGAAAATCAGACCTGGATTTCCCATGCTGATTGTGTATGGTGTTGCTAAGGTTTTTTGTTTGATTGTTTTGTTGTTGTTTTTTGAGTTCATCCGAGTGCAAGAAAACTGTCCTTTTGCCTTCCACTTTGTACAATTTTGTTTCCCTACTCGGTAAATTCTGCCTGTGGCCCCTGTTCCAAGATTTGAATTCCAGTCTGGCTGAAAGCCTACTCTTAGTCTGTGTTCCATTTACCAGCCAGTTCAGAGTGCTTTGTGTTAATGACTTGTTTTTTCCCTCACTCACACATGTCCTGTCACTTGCAAGGTTTACTTGACATGGTATTTTTCTCTCCTTAGTAGAGTTTTAAAGAAAGATGTAAGGCCAAGAATGTCCTTGTGCCATCCATCTGAAATGTTTTGTTTCCATGCTTTGTCTTATTTTGAGAGCTATCAGTACCAGTTCCTCCTAGCTTGTCATTGCATGTAGTTCTTGATTATTTTTTTCATCTCTCATGAGCAGATGATGTAGTTTCTTAGTCACAGTGTGCAGAAACTAAGACTTCTTTACCAAATTGTAGCTGTATTATAATGGATGTTTCCATTCACTATCTGAACGTTCAAATTTGATGGAAAACTGCTATGTTAATTTGGCAGTGTGTAGTTTTATATGTTATTTTTCGGAGGTTTTATTTGGGGCAGATGAAAGAGGCTGTTGAGTCTAAAATTACTTGTTTTTCTTTAAAAAAATTGGCAAATTTCTTCCCCGTCTTTGGGACTACCTTTTTTTTTTTTTCCCCCATATGCTTACTGAAGTGCAACATCAAAAGTGAATATGATCTGTCAGACGCTTCAAAGAAAGTCTTTTGTGCAAGTGGTCTGGATCTTATAATTTGAATGAAAATATGACCTGATTTTAAAATAACCAGTAACTTCAATTTGCTAAAATTTTTGTAGAGGAATTTAGAGATAAGACAGATGCCATCGTGGTATAGACCCTGAGACACTGTGTTGTATCATTGTGTTGCGGCTACTGCTGCTGTGTTGAAGTGTGCTGTCTGTAACTTTGGCTTTCAGACAGCCTATCAAGAGCTTCTAAGGGTAGAGAAAGTAGTTTTTTTGATTTCTTGTGTTTTGAAAGCCTTTAATGTAATTATATTGATTATTAATGTAATGACTTTAAGAGCTTAAGTCTTTAAGTCATTAATGTAATGACTAAGATTTCTACTTTTAGTTGTTCCTAGAATAGACCTTGTTCTATGTTTCTGTTAAAAATTACCTTCCAGACTTTACTCAGTGTGTTATTTCTACAACATGCAGGTTATCCCTGGTTGTATAGATTGGAAAAACAGAGAATCAGGAGTTTCGAATGGCCTAATTGAGATCTTGGGACAGTTCAAATACAAAACTGTGCAAAGGATCCAGCTTTGGTCTCCTGACTTTTTTTTTTAATGTCTCAATTAGGACAGTGTGTGATACCTTGAAGAATGGATGTTGAGGCATTTGAATTCGATTTTTGCTTTGGAAGATGTTGGGATAGTAGTAAAGACTTAAACCTTGAAGCTTTCATTATGGTCTTAAGTGCTGGGAGTGGTTTTAAATGTATTAACACACAGCAGAAACTCACTTGAAAGTAGCATCTGGCACAGACACAGATACAACTGAGAAATAGTCTCTAAAAGAATATCACTATAGATTTGCAAGCAGTTAAGAATCAGGTAATATGAAAGAGTATTAACTTACACAACAACAAAAAAAAATCAGTATTTTGGCAAGAAGTGCTGTACTCCTGCCAGTTTTCATATCTTTGTGTATTTGGCTTCCTAGAGAACTGAAAAGGTTATTTTTGGCCTAGTGCCTTAGGCTAAAAATGGCTTCTGGAATCTCATAGCTCAGTTTGGTGTTGAGCAGTTCTGTGTGGTGGTAACGTAACTGCAGTAATTGGTAGTCTCACTGAAGCATTTTAGTTATGCACTTAAATTTTGAGCTGTGGAAGATGTGGCTGATCCCTCTAACACCCCTTTTATCAGAAAAATTTAAACCATGTTTATCTAGGAAGCAATGGGAGCCTGAAGAAAAAGAGGCTTTTCTACAAGTACTTGTTAAAGGGAAGTAAGAGTCAGTGTAAGGTTTATCCTCTACAGGGAAAGGCTCTAAAATGAGGAAATAAATCATGATATTGCTGTGGGAACTGTGAAGCCACGAGGATTGCAGCTGAGAGTGTACATGTGGGCAGAGGAATGAATCTGTGAAGTTTCCCTGGGTTAATATCCAGTGTAGTGGGGTTTCCCTTTAAAAGTGAAAAATCCCACCCTACCCCCGACACTGCCCTCCCCCGAGAAACAAGTACACCAGTTACTGGTTGTCCATGTGTGCTTATAATAAGTGTAGGTTTTTCAATGGTTTCTGAATAGTTTGGATGGAGTTTCAAACCAGGAGTTTGAAATAGGTAGGAGAATAATGAGAGGCTAACTATTTAAATCTGAAAAATCTTAGACTAGTAGAAGGTCTGAAAACATGAAAAGGTTGGATATTGCTTCCTTCTGTATGACTTACAAATCTGTTAGCTTTTTCCCAGAATTTTTTATTGGAGTAAGTAGGAATAATGCATGGTGCTGCAGGAAAGTAAAGTTTTTCTGACTAAAATTTAGATAAAAAAGCAATTATTGTTTTCTTTTTTTTGTGGGGGAGGTCAGCATTGACAAATTCTGCATGAGAATCAAGTGTTGCTCTAGACATAGCTCATAAACATCAGTAGAACACTCATTTTAAAATCATCTGAGAAATTGGTGCTGTTTTTTTGTGTTCTAACTTTGTGGTGTAAGACTTTGTTGACCCAGTAGTCTGGAAATATGGCCAAAATAAAATGAGTTGTGATCAAATTTGTGATCACTCAAATTTGAGATGACTAGACTAGTGAATGGCTCTTCAGAGACTGTTATCAGTCTTCTTTATCATTGCTAAGGCTCTAAAATGAAGAAACAAAGCATAGTATTGCTGTGGGAGCTGTGAAGCACAAGCATTGCAGAACTATCCACCTGCAAAATTACTGGTTCTAAAATAAAAATGCTGTTGTTGTAAACAATTTATGAGAAAGAATCATTCCAGACAAGCTTCTATAGAATACCTGTGCTCAATCCTCAGACAGCTTGTATTTTGCTTACCTGAACTAAGCAGAAACCATGTCAGTTGTTCTTTAATAAAACTGTCTCTGTAAAAAGAATGTTTTGTGTTTTGATGGCTAAGTAACACAAATTGTTTACGTTTCTTGCAACCTCAAGCAAATAGCTTTATAGGACATTTGCTCTTTTTAAGAATTATTTTTATATGGTACTTATCAAAGATAAATCACATTCTTGGTTAACAGTAATTGAAGGAACTAGTATGTAAAAATTTTTCTTCTTTGTCTCTAACAAAACTGTCTTATTTTTTAATGATCTCATCATTGAAAAAAGAAAAATATTTGCAGTTTGGACGTATTTTGCTTGTAATTGACTCAGCTTGGAAAAAAAGCAGGTATTGTTTGTGCTCAGTCTTAGTGTGTTTGCGTTATGTCATTGTGTGTGTGTGTTAAATGTATCGAGTGCATTATATGTAAAAAAAAAAATTCACCTGCATAATTTTACTTTATGCATGATACACTTCTACTTTTTTGTGTTTCTAAACTTTGATGCATGAAATAGGTGTAGCCTGAGGACAGCCCAATCAATATGCATGAAAAGACAGTACATAGAAATTTATTATTTTATTGGTAATTATTATGATTAAGTTATTAAATTAAGGTTATCTGAGCATAACCACTTTCTTTCCTG
>VYZS01070108.1:7843-19939 GCA_013400695.1 Neodrepanis coruscans | reverse complement strand
TTCTTTTCTAACAACTTTTACAAGTTCTATTTGGATTGCTTTATTTACAAAGCAATTTGACCAGGTTTTAATTTAACCACCTTATTTAATTCCATGCTTCAAGTCTGTACAGCTTGGTTAATTCATATTTTAGAGAAACTTGCCAGATGAAGTCTAAGGATTAATTAAACAAATTTATTAGTAGCTCTAAAATCTGATTTTTTAATTTTTTTGTGTATCAAGAAATAAGCATCAAGTTCTTGCACATCTACACAGCTGTTAACCACTCATCAGAGCCTGGGAAGGTTTTAGAGGAGTGGTGGTCTGACTGTAGAGTACGGAACAACTTCAGAGCACAGCACTGAAATTCCACCAAGCTTTTATATCCATGCAGCAGCACAGCACACAGGTACCGTGCCTGCTGAGGTAAAAAAAGAAGAATCATGTGACGCTAGAGGCAGCAGACCTGCAGAGCACCGAAGTAGCACAGACCCAGCTCTCAGCCAAAAGCAAGGACAGCAGAGGTTGGGTATTTCTGTCATGTTACACTCTGCAGGACATTTACAGTCTCAAAGCTTTGGATTTTTAAGATATTGCAGACCACCAACTTCTGTTGATTTCTAAAGCAATGACACACAATCACTACCCTGATCAACCCATAGCACTGCACTATTTCAAGATTCCAGATGAACCTCTTCCCAAATAACAGACATTGATCTCTACTGAAGCCTAATTTATACTGTAGCCTCTGCCCTAACCCCTTCCAGAGGCAGGAAGTGTGGCTACACTCCAGAAACATTCCTGATGATCTGGCCCTGACATCAAACATTTTCTAAAATTTAAATGCCTTTTAATTAATCCTCAATTCATCAAAGTAGCTGTAGGCAACAAGAATAAGGATTGCAAGGAATACACCCTCTGTATATGTGAAAGAGTGGTGGTCAGGCTTCTGTGCTGGGTGACCTTACAGGCCAACATAAGGCCTACCTATTTCTAATAAAGGTAGTGAGTAGTGTTCTTCAACTTGAAGGCCAACTTCTTTGTGCAACACTGCCCCCCTATGCCACTAACCCACCAGAAGTACACAATCCAATACTAGACTAGTTTGGGATTTTATTTCTAAGTATGGAAGGCTTTTGTTTGGTGGGCTTTTTTTGAAAATAAAGACAAAAGAAAATTTTAATGTATCAGGAGGCTATGACCTCCATAACTTGATTTCTTCAGCAATTAAGGCTATATCATCCTCTAAATAAGATTTTTAAAAAATAAAGTTTTATTGTGAAAATGGAAGTTATTGTTAAAAACTTTTCCAAAGGGTTCCCTCCCATACACAGATTCAGGTAACATACCCACCTTCCTAAGATGCACAAACAAGAAATATTTGCATACAGAGGAATAAGCTTCTATGACAGGGTTGTGTAGTTTGTTGGTTTTGGTTTTCAGTCCTCACTGAAAGAAGCTGTCTTAAGGAGATTTTTATTTGTTGTTTTCTTTAACTGCTAAACAATGCAAAAGCACATTTTTCTGTCTCATTCTTCCAGTTTCATGAATGTGTTTCCTAACTTAAATTTTTCAGGGAGACATGTATGCAAAGGAATTTAGAAGGACAAAAAAAACCCAGTATGATCTCTTGAACCCTTTATAACAAGAAAAATACTGGAAAGTTTAGTTAATTTCATGGGAAATGTGGAAAATCCCCTAATTTCTGCAACTGGCCTGAAATTCAGACCATTATGATTCTTCAACAATTCCAGCAGTGCAGAACACGGCAAAAATCTGGCCCCTTACCTTGAGAAGGCTGTGTTCTAAACTAAATTCTCCTCTGTACAATGTAAAGNCAGTTTCATGAATGTGTTTCCTAACTTAAATTTTTCAGGGAGACATGTATGCAAAGGAATTTAGAAGGACAAAAAAAAACCCAGTATGATCTCTTGAACCCTTTATAACAAGAAAAATACTGGAAAGTTTAGTTAATTTCATGGGAAATGTGGAAAATCCCCTAATTTCTGCAACTGGCCTGAAATTCAGACCATTATGATTCTTCAACAATTCCAGCAGTGCAGAACACGGCAAAAATCTGGCCCCTTACCTTGAGAAGGCTGTGTTCTAAACTAAATTCTCCTCTGTACAATGTAAAGGGCTGTACAATAGAGTAGTGGGAAATATACACATTTCACATATAACAATAAATTAATTCTCTAATTGTTCATGAATCTAATGAAGTGTTGGAGCTGAGAGGGGTTACACACACCATTTAAAAAAAAAGTCATTTCAATGTCACACTTTTTATATTCACTACAAACAGGAATAATTCAACAGAAATGTAACTGCTTTCTCAAGTACTTGTAACATAAGTTAACATAATAAAAGTCTTCCACCTATAGAAGCTCCTGTAATCAACAGCACAGTAAATCATGAATAAAAATTAGTATGGTGCCCTCCTTTTTTCTACTTAACAAATTTGAGCCCAGTGGGAAAGAGACAGCACAGAGGAATGAATGTGTGCAAAAAGCTCGAGGAGTTGGTCTGGCCACCAGATGGAGCCCATACTGTTCCTTAATATCATGGAAATACCGCTACAAGCAGATGGGGAAGGTTGTTTTGGTTGGTTGGTTTTTGGGAGCTGCATGTTTCAAAATTCCTTATGGCACTGAGGTATCTCAAGACCACTGGAAAATACACATAAATGCTTAAGACGGCAGGAAAACTACAGTCTTACTACCCATGTGTCACACATTTAAAAGTATTTTTAATTAAGCACAGTGAAACAAATCACACTATGAAATGTACTGGAAATGTACTGTGAAATAGCCTGGTTTGATGTCCCTAAGTTCTTGTCCAAGATGAACAGAAGAGCAAAAGCAGTTGGTATTCCCATTTATAATACCTGATAGAGAAGGAGCAAAAACCATGAACCAAGCAATTTAGGCCATTTATATTTGAACTTTATCATCTACAGAGATTTTTTTTTTTTGCATCTGGGCAAAAGTCAAGGTTTTAGGGCTACATCATTATACTTGGTCCTGTACAGTAGAATGCATGATTTTGTTTCAAATTTAGCCTCAACACTTTTGAACACCAGTAGAAACGGCGACAAAAAGACCCTGTAAGAAACAAGACAGACAAAGGAGAGGGTTTTTTGAGTTTTAAAAGTTTGGAAAGTTATGTTCTCAAAATCCAGCAGGGTTGTTTTGACTTTATTCTTTTTGACTTCAATGGGATTTTGTCATGGACAAGAAAATAAATCGGTGATTCTGGAATACAAAATGAACACGGGGCATTAAAAGGAATTCTCTACAGGATAAAATAAAGTGAAATACAACATTCACCCCAACATATTAGAGACATCTCTCCCCCAAACCTTCACTTACATTCATAAATTTTGGTCTTGTGAAGCTGTCTACCACCAATACTTACTGTTCTAGCTGAACACCAAAATAAAACAAGTGAACACAAAAAAAAAAATCTTGAACAGCAGCTGTGGAACTACAGGACACTGACATGTATTGGTCAAATTCTTCTTTAGTTTCCAACTGCAAAGCAGAATTTGTGTTTTCTTAGAATGCTCTTTTTTCAATAAATACCTCTCAAAACCCCTTAAAATAAAAGGGCTTCATGATCATAGCTTCCAAACACTTCAATCCATTTCTCCTTTCCTTCCTACTTTAAAGCACCACACAGACATCATCATTGAGGTGTACCTATATACTGGATAAAGTTTTAAGGAAAAACATGCTTCCTAATCAGCATACCTTTTCCATAACAAGTCGAGCAAGTTTTATTGGATTTGCTATGCATTTAACTGCAGATACAGCTCCAGAGTCTAATTTTTTCCCATCCATGATAATGGCATCCATTTCTACTTCACCTTTTTCATTTAGAACAGAACCATAACCTGAAGACCAAAAAAAAAAAAAAATTAGGGACGAAGACAAAAAGGAGAAAGTCATTAAGAGCTAACCAGCAGGTGATTCAATTATTAGCTCTCATCAAGCAACCTTTCTCTTTCCCAATTTGCTGACTTACTGAAAGTATCTCCAAATACAAAGAAGCAGAAATACTGCTGAGTAAAATGACAAAATCCAGCCATTAATAGAAGTCTCACAGAGTACAACACCTACTTGAAAATTGAGTTTTATTTTTTGTAAGATGAAAAACACTCTTCCAAGCCCATCCCAAATTATAAACTTGGTACACAAGTTAAAATGACAAACAATCACGAACAGAATTCTTTACACCTCAGAAGACTTTAAGGGCACAAAGCTATGCAAAGGAGGACACAACATAACCCAAAGAAATACTATAGCATTGAATCCTACCAACAGATTAACGTTGCACAGCACTCCAAGAAACTGCCAAAATTAACAGAGCAGAATAAAAGCATCCACTCACAACTGTAGCATCGGCCTGAAATAACAAGTTCTTCATTACAAAATAAAAACAGTAGATAAAATCACTTAAAAAAATTAAGTAACAAAATATTGGATAATTATTTTCTTCTCTAATTATTGGTTCTATCAGCAACCTAATTGAAAATTAATGAGATAAAAAATTAGACAAGGCAAATAGGGTGGGATTTTTAAATAATGCCAATAATTGTATCACAGGGGAATAATGGGCTGTAAGTCATAAAGCACACAGCCTTGCTCACAAGGATGGTGAAGACTAAACCTAAAAAGAAGTAAAAAGCCAAACCAAAGCATAGCAGACTTACACAGTAGCTCAAGTAGAGAGACCTGAAAATTACAGATAACTAACAGGGGTTTTTTCTTCTTTCTGTTAAACCAATATTAAAACAGGTCAGGAACCACTGTTAATAACTGACATAAGACTTCTGTACCAATGTACTTCAGACCTGAATATATGAAGTTAAATCCCCTGTAAAAAGAGACAACAAAATCCTGTAATCCTGCTCCTGTAATCTCCAAAACCCCCCAAAAGCTATTTTTTTGCCTGTCTGCAACTGTGTAAGCTATTCCAGAGTTCAGTCCTGCATCACTCACAATGTATTAATTTGTAGACTACACTAATCTGTAAAGAGCTTACAGGTTAATTGCTTGTGCCATGCATGTTAACATAATTCTTCCATCTTCCCCTTTATGCTGGTAAGGAATAAGTGATCTTTGTTTACTTCACTAAACCCTGCCATACTCTTACCTTCCTTTGACAAGACAGGCTTTCTAGCCCATGACCTTGAAATTCCCACTACAACTACGGGATTCTCAAGTATCAGTGACAAGAACTGTGATTCCAAGGGAAAGCACTAGGCCTCTTCAACACTGCATTAATAATATCCTCTGTCTACTGGACACTCTTATGAGATACACTCTAGGATTTCCAAACATTTCCTGAGCAGAAAGCAGATGCAGACAGTTTCATTAATAAAAGTCAGCTTCCTACAAAAGCCTCCTTCAAGGCTGGTGAAGAGAGACAGGTGCCTTCTAAGAACTATTCATCCCACTTGGCATAGAAACATCTACATCTTAGTTGTAGAGTCACCTTTCCTCATTCCACTGACCACCATGAAAGCCTGTACACCATGACAAAGCAAGATACTGAACTTCATGTTCTCTGAGGTAGGATGAATCCCTCCTTTTGTGGAAGGATTGTGTAGGGACTACCAGCCTCCAAGGCTGCAATTGGCAGCAATGCTGAAACAAAGAAGTTTGACTCACCTGTTAAGTAAAGGGCTGGGAAAAGAACAGAGAGGCAACAGAAGAGAGCAAGTCTAAGCAGACACAAGAAACGAACAATCTAAAACTAGCCAATTCTCTCTGTGTACAGACAGATAGATCTGTACCGTGTCCTGCAAAGGCTGCAGAAGAAAGAGTGTGTAAGGATCACTACAGTGTCAGTCCTCATACCTGGAGTATTCACACCAAGCTGGTTAGCACTGCTAGTCAAAGAAATCACATGAAGGAAATACATCCAAGGCCACTTCCTCATCACAAGCAGAACTTGATGACTTCACTATGCTGCACAAGTCACTAAAATGGTAATTTTAGACAACAGTATAGCTTCTGAACCCTTCCACCAAGTCTGCATCAAGACGAACATACACAGCATGGCAACCCCCATCATTCAAAAAAGGACACAACGTGATCATTATGCCCATTCTCCACCATCTTCTTGTCTCTTAGCGGTCTGTGTTTTCCTAGAAAATATTACAGCAAATCTGACTTTGTCTTCTATGAAGACAAATACCACACAGTGAGTCTTAAACAGCCACTCCAATCAGGGCCCTCCTCACAGAGCTTTCAGATAATTTTTTGTCCGCTACTGAGAGCAGCTGTATCTAATGAGTGTTAAGACAATTAGATGTACGTGCAGGTGATTACCAGACTATTTGCCACACTTAGATCAGCACAGTTAAACCTGAACAAGGGCTTAAGGCTCAAGTCCAGTTAAGTAAAAACTAAATGAGAGAATGCCACCCTGACGCTAACTGTGAAATAGTACACAACAGACCTCCAAGTCCAAAGTCCACTTCATGACTTCAGCTTGGAAGCTCTAAAAATCAAAATGTTCAGCCCAAGTCAGTAACAAAAACCACTGAAAATTTCATATGGAATAAAAGCTCTACCTTGCACTCAACTGCAAGATGAGGAGGCACAAATGTACCTCTGCAAACTACTTGTGCACGTAACTAACAGCTACATATGTTATCTAAACCAGATTACTGACAGGTCTTTCTTTCCATGTTTATTCCTGACATACTGTTGCAGGAGTGGGGAGATATTTTTGTTGAAACTCATCAAAATAATAAATTTGAGTAATATGAAGAGAAGAAAATAGTTGAGTACTGCCATTAACATTAATTCATTAGAAAATTCAGTTATGAACCCTTACTGTATAAATTCATAACTCATATACCATTACTGCATTACTCCTGTAGAATTATTTACAAAACAACTGATTACAAACATTAATGAAGAGAAAAACACCTCAAATCCCCAAGAACAGTATTCCTCTGGCAATAAATGTCAAGTATTAAGGCTTAAACAATGCTCTAAGCTGTATCCAAGTGCCTTAAACATGAATGTCAAGCAAACACATACTCCATAAGAGTCCTGTATATACACATCACAATAATGAACACCACCACATGAATGAAATGGTAGATGCAGAACACTGAAGAATGAGAAAAGAGTAACTCGTCTTCCATAAGTGTACTCATGAGAGCCTCCAGTACATACCACAGTACTTCGTTATACTGAGAAACCAACTACTCTTTTACACTAGTATTTACTCCACTGCAATGTGTGTAATTCAATAATGCAATAATAATAAAAACAACACAAGCCAGGATTTTCAAGAGCATCGTGGCAAACACTTGAAATACAAGATGACTTTAAACCCACTTAATTCTTGAAAAATTACCTGCATTAAAATGGGGATCATCTTCCATTGACTGAACTGCCTCCTCAACTGCATCCACGGCACTGCCTCCCTGTTTCAGGACACCATAACCTCGCAGAGCAGCTTTGACAACACCAGCACGACATCCCTCTTCCCGTTCTTTGAAGATCCGGCCCGCTCCGCCATGCACCACAATGACAGGCTTCATCCTGCCAAGTTCCTTCCAAGGACTTAGCTGTGCACACTGGTTAGCTGTTCGTAAAGACCAGTCTTTAGCATGCACTCTTTTCTACATGGAGAGAGACTGCAGGTTAGTTAACAGGTACAGGCAGTTTGACCACGACCACTTTACCTTTCGGGAAGCAAAGCAATCACATGAAGGAGCTCCCAATCCAGGGCTCGTGAGGCCCCAGGCAGGTTGGCTCGACCAGGAGCCAGCCCTGCTTTGAGCAAGGGACTGGGCCAGGAGGCACAGCAAGGGCCCCTGCCAGGCTAAGATACACTACAACCTTGTGGTTTAGGATGAGCCCTGTCTGGGGATAATACATCACATGGAAACAAGAATTTGAGGAACCCCTGGTCCTCCTTACAGCTCTTGATTTTAGATGGGTATCCACGTTGTCGGAGTGCAGTAATATAACCAGCAATAAAGAAAAGCGGCTGACCCGACCTAAGTTAACATCTTACCCAGCTCAGCCGCCTGGATCCCAGACCTCTGATCTCTTGCAGAACTTTGAACTTCGTGCAGGAACACAAGGCGTTCGCTCCAGGCAGGCGGCAGCTTATCACTGCTCACAGCCCCTGCGGCAGAAAAGGTGGTTGATACACAGCTTCGGTGATGCAAACCACATTTCTGCTTCAGGTAAAAGGCAGAGAAGGCAGCCTCATCTCCCTCTGAAATCTAGGGCATCTCTCAGAGAAAATTCTCCGCGTTAAAAGTTTCTCGGGGACAGCTATTTTTGGAGACTCCGAAGAACAAGATCCAACTGCCTCTCTTTCGTCCTCCAGGCAAACCCTTCCTACAGAGCCTCTCTCAGCCCAGTCCCTCTCGCTCCCGCTGCCGCAGGCCGGCCGGGATGGCAGCAGGCGCAGAGCAGAAGAAACCGCGGTCCGGGACGCCAGTGGGCAAAGCACCGTCTAAGCGTAGCCGCTCAAGCTCTCATTTCAACCAGCAGCCACACTCTGCCCCGACCCTGCACGGGCTGCCCTGCACCAAAACCCCAACTCGGCAAGGCACCGCTGTCCCGGCAAAGAGCGGGAGCGCAAGGCTGGACGCGCTCCCGTGCGAGTTCCCCCCCTCGCCCTGGGCGGGCGCAGCCGCACCGACCCTTTGCTGGGCAGCTGCCCGGAACAGACATGGCGGCCCCGCCCACGGCCGGGGTTGCCCGCAGTTAAGGTGGCGGGCGCTGGTCCCATGGTGGGCAGGCTGTTGGGTTGTTCTCACCCGGCTCGGAGCTGCTGCCGCGCTGTGTGAGGCCACAGCTGCGGTGTCACAGCAGTACACGTGGCCGCCCGACAATCGCCTGCTACCTCCCAGTTTCTCTTCGAGTAAAATTCAGAAAATGCCACCCCTCCCCGAAATCGGTCCCCAGCAGTAGATCCCACACGCCCACCTTTCACCTTTCCTGGGGCCTGGCTGGGTTATCCCTGTTCCCAAAGCTCGGACTGCCCGTGCAAGGGCGGTAGGCTGCGGTCTGTGGGAGCATCGCGCATCCCAGCCCGGGCTAGGCTGGCACAGTCCGGGAATAGGTGAGTTGTGTGTGCCCACACTGATCCCAAACTGGACACAACGATAAAAAATAGGATTGATATTTATTTTATTTTTAACGATAGGCTGCTGGTGGGGAAAAAAAAATCACAAGAGTTTGCTAAAAAAAAAACCCCACCCGGTTCAGAAGTTCCTTACCTTTGTAATTAAAAGTATAAACACGTAATGGTAAAAATTATACAAACTGTACCCAGCAAGCATTTGGCCTTCTCCCTTGACCCTTGCTGCGTTTAGAAGAATTATTTCGGTTGTTTGCATGGACAGCTGAACACTAAATTTATGTAGTAATTTTAAGTTGATATCTTAATATTAGTCTAATGTTATAATTCAGCAAAACAAGCATATTGCTAGATAAAACTCGAATAATATGTTTCTACATCAACTTTTTACCTTCAGCCCTCCTTGGCCACTGCCTTTCCATTAAGGTCAAATCACTTATGTGCATTTTAAAATGTTGTAATTCCTCTCAGAGCGAATGGGGAAGTACTATTTTTAGTTATATAAATATTATTTAGTTTTTTTTAAATATTGCATTGAATTGCACATCAGGAACCTGTCCTAAAGCTATGTAAACTTTTAGAATAAGTTTTAAATAATTACTGTAGAAATCTATCGGTTTTGTTCTTGCTAATTTTCATGAGACCTTGCCAGAGAAACGAATTTTAAAATAAACATGACAAATTAGGGGTTTTGCATGTGCAGCCTTGCGGAGATTAGCTTTCCTGCTTGTAAATTGAATGTGGCTTATTTGGAAGAGGTGGGAGCACGCTACCACAGGTGAGGAAGGGCTAGAGGGCTGAAGTGGGGAAGAAAGTGATCTGGAAACCTGTGGGTAAGGAACATATGTGTGAAAATACTCTGATACTGTAGGGTTTGCTTTGCATTTCCAGTAACTGAAATGCAGCTGTATTTGTGCCTTCTCTTTTCCTGCAGAACCCATGAATTAAGGACATGCCCTTCTACGGAAGGAATTCCCATAGAATCTCATGAAAAATTTAAGAACCAGCAAACAAAGTAAAATATAATGTAAAATTAACTGTTTAAACACCTATTCATAATGAATCTATAAGTAAATGTTCATGTAGCAACTTGACTGTTTATCCATAACTTTTTTGAAAATCTTCATAATCTGATGTAGAATAGAAAACAGTGCTCTGTATTTTATTAATGGGATTGTAGGAGCATGCAGATTTGATCAAGGCTAAGGCAGCTCGAGCAAGTGTCATAAGCATGCAGAAACAGAACACTAGTTCACAAAGTCTGCAAACTTGGATCTTTTTATACCAGACAATTGTCATATGGAGATCACTGCGGCATTAGGATGCTCGGGTCGTGCTCTGCAAAAACTTAGGTGTGTTGAGTAACTTTGTTCATGTGCAAAATTTGATTAACTCTCTAAACCATTTCTACTATTCTTCTTACGGTTCTTATTGCAAACAGTGTGCCACCATTTAGGGCAGCTGGAAAAAAACAATTCCTCTGAGAGTCAGTTCAATTTTTTAATGCAAAGTGCAATATTTTGTAAATTTACATTTGGGTAAGATCAGCAGTGAAATGTGCAGTAGTAGGACAGTAAATGGCAAATGAAGTATTCACTAAAATACAATTGTGATCAATTGTAACCCTAATTGATTAATGAGTTGGAGGCTTAGCTAGAAATATTTTCTTGGGACGAGGGACTAGAATCACCAGTGTCCATGATGTTGTCTCCCCTTCTGCCCAGAAGTGAGATTAAACTGGAGATAGGTTCCTTTTCTTGCTTTGGGGAGATTTTAATGCTGGAACTCAGATGTCCTTGATAGGGCAGATTGTCCCAAACAATAAGTTAACAGCATCTTACTGCTCCCAGTATCTAAAGTTTCATGTACAGTGGGGTGGTCCTAACCGGGAGAGACAGAAGGAGGCAACTCTCTCAGAAACCTGTGTGCTGAGGAAGAAGGCAGAGTGGCATACGATGCAGTATTGTTCATGGGAAATCCCAATTCAGATCCTAGTTTCAAACTGACCACAGGGTGGGTTCAGCCAGTTTTCAGAGCTAAAGTTTAAAAGTGGTCCTAGCAGTTCCTGTCTCTCTGTTCTATGTATTTGCTGAGAATTCATTAGGATTTATTGGCCTTGTGCTCTGCTGAAGGTGCATTCGAGGTGAATGTCCTAAGCAAGAGGCAATCAGACTGAAACATGGATGACTGGCAGACACTAAAATTAGAACTTTTTGTTTTCATATTTTTCCTGTTGTTATAAGAGCCTTGAAACCATGTTGCATTTTTGTCATTGCACAGCTGAAAAAATTTGTTCATCTATCACCTCTGTGCTTTTGAAGTTCCTCCCACAGTCTGTGAAGTCTATAAATCCCAGCCTGCTCCATTCTAATCACTTTAACTTCAAAGAAGGCAGTCAAGTTCAATTTTTCGAGATTATTTTGAATTCTCTGTTTATCCCAAGCTTTACTTCCCCTCTGTAAAGCTCTTTCAGACATTCTTGTTTTGGCTGATCTGCATAGGCAGATAATAGGAGCAGCATATTGGAAAACTTGTCTCTGTCTGACAGCAGCTTACAGCTTCCCAGCAAGTATGGGGGGCTTCTGGATTGATCCATTCATAAAAAACCAGCACCTTCAGGCTGGCAAGAGTTACAATTGCTTTGGTTCAACCCCACACCCCCATCCAAAAAAACTTGCAGACTCCAGAGATACCACAACAATTGCAGGCACTTAAACCCCTGGGATTTAGGAAGTATTTCTCTCACATGCCTCTCAAATTTATTTTGTCTTGTATTTTGATTGCATTAGTAAACATGCAGTTTTCTTAGTTCTTAACGGTATACAATTAACATGCTAAAGGCTATAATTAAAACAAAGATTTTATCTTAGCCTGTGTTTTAGCCAAAACCATCATTACTTTTTAAGATACAGTAGAAAACATTTGTTTAAATATTGGTTGAGATAAGGCCTCAAGCTTCCAAACACTCCAGAAATTTCCAGGTAGGTTAGT